>CM033648.1:72343887-72511475 GCA_019512145.1 Engystomops pustulosus | reverse complement strand
CCGTGTCTCCTTCAATTTTTTGTCGAAGCGGTCCAATAACTCCCTGTTGTATTGTCCAGTGATCGTTCTTCATAAAGTTGACGCCTTTCGCCTTTCTGGTCAATGGGACCGTCATCGCCTTCTTTGGAGCAGATTCCATTGTTCATTGTTTTGATTGTTGCCTAGTTTCTGGTGTGTACTGAAGAATCCAGGTTTCATCAACGGTGACAAGTCAGCGCAAAAACTCCTTCGGATCTCACTTAAATTGCTCCAAACACTGCTTCAAAGTTAGCAACCGTATCCACTTCTTGTCCACCGTGAGCAATGGCGGCACCCATCGGGATGACAATTTTTTCATTGCCAACTTATCATGTAAAATATTAATAGCCGTTCCGGTCGACACACCTACGGCCTCTGCTACTATGTGCACTTTCGTTGATCGATCGGTGAGTATCATGTCGTGGACTTTTAGAATGATTTCCTTGGTAACCACGTCTGCCGGGCGTCCTGGTCACTCCTTATCAAAAACGGATGTTTACATTTGTTGAACCAATATCTAACTGTGGTCACAGATGGCGAAGTGTCCCCATAAACAGTATCCAACTTTTATTTTATCTCCTCGCATTTTTTCCCATCCAAAACTAAAAAGTGAATTGCCGAACGATACTGATCTTTTTCCATTTTAGCGAAAATCACGAAACACGTCTTACTCAAATGGCTGCCAAATCCAAGTCAAACACGGGTACTTATTGAACGTAAATTACCTGTCAAAATTGCATAAATGAATAGTGCAGAATGCAGATGATAATAGTAAACTTAGTAACATACTTTATTACTGAAATCTGTCCATGTGTCCTTCTTTTTCCTCTGCTTTTCTGCATTATTTAAGCAGTTTGTGGGAATCAACTTTTTGTCCTGTATCCACTGACAGCTGAGACATAATGGAACCTGATTAAAGGGGTTGTCCACGTTAAGCACATTACAGCAAATAATAATAGTTTGTGTAACAAAAGTTATACAATTTTCTAATAAACTTTCTGTATCAATTCTTCACAGTTTTCTAGATCCCTGCTTTGTGTCATACAACATGAAGCTTCATTGTTTACTTCTTGTAGATTAACAGCAGTCCTCCATGGTCATGTGATCACAGCTTTGATTACACTTTGGGGCAGATTTACTTACCCGGTCCGTTCGCGATCCAGCGGCGCGCTCTCTGCGCTGGATTCGGGTCCGGCCGGGATTCATCAAAGCAGTTCCTCCGACGTCCACCAGGTGGCGCTGCTGCGCTGAAGTCCGCTGGAATGCCTCGAAATACACCGGCCTATCCAGGATGAAGGTGAGTGAAATTTTCGCGACACAATTTTTTTTAAAAATGCGGCGGTTTTTCCGAATACGTCGGGTTTTCGTTCGGCCACGCCCCCCGATTTCCGTTGCGTGCATACCGGCGCCGATGCGCCAAATTCCGATCACGTGCGCCAAAAACCCGGGGCAATTCAGGTACAATCGGCGCAAATCGGAAATATTCTGGTAACACGTCGGGAAAACGCGAATCGGGCCCTTAGTAAATGACCCCCTTTGTGTTATAATGAGCCGTGCACCTGTGTGAAACCACATTCCCAGAGACCTTTATCTACAGGAAGTAAACAATGAAGCTTCCTGTTGCATGACAGCAAGAAGACAACAAGCAGAGATCTAGCAAACAGTGAAGAATTGATACAGAAAGTGTAACACTTTAAACTGTTTAAATTTGGGACACAAACAAATATCAATTATTTTCTGGAATGTGCTTAGAGTGGAAGACCCTCTTTAAGTGGGTGCACGGTGGCTGAGTGGGTAGCACATCTGCCTTGCAGAGCTGGGGACCTGGGTTCGAGCCCCACCCAGGTCAACATCTGCAAAGAGTTTGTATGTTCTCTCCGTGTTTGCATGGGTTTCCTCTGGGTCCTCTGGTTTCCTCCCACACTCCAAAACATACTGTTAGGTTGTATAAATTGAGAGCCCCATGGAAACAGGGACCAATTTGTCATGCTTTGTGCAGTGCTGCGTAATCTGTAGTCGCTATATAAATAAAGAATTATTATTATTTAATTCTTTACAGTTCTTGGATAGAGTCATCACCTCAACAAGTTGAATCAACATAAAAAGATTCTCTAGGGGCTGAGTGAAAATAAGGAACTACTATTCACCCTCTGATTGGCCATTTGGGCACAGCTCACATTAGTTTTCCTACATGACAATTAGAAGCATAAAAGAAAACTCATTTTTACAACTTCTTTCAGATCATACATAGAAAAAAGCTGGGCAGAAAAATGGCAGCCAGGCAAATAAAATAGCTGATTCATGAAATGAAGCTGTACCCTATTAGCCTTCAGAATAATAGATGTGTAGTGGATGTGGATATTGACATCCAGCTTGTAATTAATCTTTATAATGTTGCCAAGTCTTTGGAATTCACGTTGAAGATAAAAATACCAGAGTTATTCTGGAACAAATATTTTGTAAGGTCAAAGTTCAGCATGAACCGATCTTAGCCTAAGAGGTACAGTCTGCTATACTGAAGAGCCTCATATTTTGCATCTGTGATAACTATATTATGAATATTATGCAAGAACTAAACAATACATGCCAGACGTGTGCAACTGCCATAAGCATAACACAATGGGGAACATTCCTGGCATAATTTCTGTTTTGCCTCCAAAAACTTATTTGAATGGAATAAAGGACACATGATCTGGGAGAATGCATCGTTAAAGGTCAGTCTTGGGATCATGGGCATAACTACTAAGATAGCAGGTATAGCTGCTGATATAGGGCCCATCAACGAAGGGGGCACAAACCAGCTGATAGGGAGGAGTGAGGTGTGTACTATCCTTGTACTGTGCCATCGCTGTGTATCTTACAGTGACATCAGTGTATACCTTATTCCTGTACTGGGACAGCACTTTGTGTATTATCTCTCTAGTGTAACATCACTGTGTGTATTATCCCTGTACTGTGACATCACTGTGTGTATTATCCCTGTACTGTGACATCACTGTGTGTATTATCCCTGTACTGTGACATCACTGTGTGTATTATTGCTATGCTGTGATATTACTGTGTGTATTATTCCTGTACTGTGACATCACTGTGTGTATTATCCCGGTACTGTAACATTGCTGTGTGTATTATCCCTGTACTGTGACATTACTGTGTGTATTATTTCTGTTCTGTGACATCAACGTGGATTATCCCTGTACTGTGACATCACCGTGTGCTCTATCCCTGAACTGTGACATCACTGTGTGTATTATTGCTATACTGTGACATCACTGTGTGTATTATCCCTGTGACTGTACGTGATATCAGATTCCTTTTTGGTGGACAACACTTTCTGTTTAAATGGTTTCACTGTGACATCACGTGTGGATTAAATCTGTTCTGTGATTATTATTCATGGACTAGGAACTCCACTATATAGATTCTTCCGGCACTGTGCCCATGCGTTTTGGATGTAAGCCCCCCTTTACTGGTGACATCACTGTTGTGTATTAACTCTGTACTTTGACAGATCACCTGTGTAACTTATCATTGGTACTTGACATGCTTGGTGGAGTTCCCTGTACTGGACATCCCTGTGGGTATTAATCTCTGTCCTGTGACATCACGTTCGTATTACTCTGTGTCCTGTGATCACTGTGTGTAGTAGCATGTACGTTGAAACATCACGGTTGGTATGATCCCCTGACTGTGACGTACTGTGTGTAGTATCCCTGTACTGTGACAGCACTTTGATATTCTCTTCCGTAACCTGGTACATCCTGTGTGTATTATCCCTGTACTGTGACACATCACTGTGTGTATTTACTCTGTACTGTGACATCACTGTGTGCATTATCTCTGTAAAAGTTGGGTAAGTTAAGACTGGCTATTTCTTGACTTTCAGGATTAGGAATCCATTATGGAGACTGAACCCAGCAAAAGTATATGTAGTCAGAATTAAATTGATGGAAGAAAATGAATTCCTGTAAAAGATCTCTGCATATTTTCACTTTCTTCATCAACCTTATATCTTTACTTGATTTCAAAGTGTTACATTGTTACATTGCTTATAAATGATGTATGTCATGAATAGCGCAGGCCTCGTACCTTGATCTTGTAGAGAAGAGCACTGTGGTCGTGAAGCAGTTTCTTGGCTTCATCTTGGCTTTCTCCAATCTCCAGTAAATTGGGAATGGCTTCTTTCTTCTGCCAGCTGCCAGCTGGGACATAGTTTCTCCCTCTGCATAAAAAAACACAGCCAGGTCAATGTTCCGATGGAATATTCTACTGTTTTAGTGTCCATTGTTACTAGGGACTGCAGCTTTATATACCTCAGATGTCACCCATTTACTCTTCTACATGGTTACACCAGACAATTTAACATCTAGTCCTAGAGTCACTTGGGCTTATGTATCAGGACTTCTGAGCCTGAAAACCGGTGTAGAAGCCCTGCACTAAACGCAAATCCTAGGGATTATTTTCCCCTTCACACCAGGGGGATGTCGAGGGAAGTGAAGGGCGGTGCCGTCGGTGGGTGATTGGTCCGCCACAGGGTGTTCCGGCACACTTGCTGCAGCCAGAGACATTTTGCATGTGGGCCTAAGTCTCTTGATGTATCTGGCTGCGGTGAAGGGGCAGCAGGTCTATCATACGCAGCCGCACGACCACCGGCATATGATAAATAACCCACATTGTCTCAGAAAAATGCATAGTCCCCGCCCCTTTGTCTTAATAAAAAGTGTGTAGAGAAAAGTATTGCAATAGGTCTAGAGACTGTGGCATGAAAGGTTTTTACACAATTTTTTGGTCCACATTTCTTCCAACAGACTGATAATTGACAATTTTCGGTGAAGATTTAGATTCGTAGTAGGCACTATGTATTTAAAGGCTGGTCTCCCCCCTTTGCTATGTGGGATACCCATATGTCACGACATCTTCTTACTTCTGGGATTCTATGAGCCGTGCACCTGTGTGACATCACATGACAGAAATCACAAATTTCTATCCACTGGAAGTAAACTGTGAAACTTTTTGTTGAAACTAATACAGAATTCTGCAGACGCGGAGCGACCAAACTCGGTCATAGGCAATGGGCTTTATAACACAATAATTGATATATCTTCTAGAAATAGCTTGGTGGGTACTGTTCCCGTTCTAGTGTTAAGTAGAAAAAAATAAGGCATCATCCCAAAGTTTATGTACATCAAAGTAATTGGGTAACGGAGATAAAGGAAACCCTTAACTCAGATGTGAACTCAGCCTAAGATGCAAAGACGCAGACGCAGTGCACCTAAAACTTCATCTGTATAAATAAATAAGATTGTAATTTTTGGTGCTTGGTATGGGAACCGGAGGGCTGTCCTACAGCCTGGCAGGTCTCCAGCAGGTGGTGTGTGAAAGAAATATGGAGGGAGAGGCTGATGTACTGGTTCTCCCTGGGGCAACCCCTGAGTGACTGTAAGATAAGTCCCTGGGAAATGGATGGGGAGCCCGAGGTGGGTTCTGTGTCAGTACTGAAGGTGTTCTCAGGGCCGCTTCTGCCACGAGGCGAGGTCCCCGCCTCAGACGGCAGATAGCAGACCCCATTTAAGAGCAGCATTTAACCGCTGGTAGCACGGACTTGCCAAAGGCTGTGTATACAGGGGGGTAGAGGAGAGGCTGTTTACACAGGGGGATAGAGGAGAGGCTGTGTATACAGGGGGGTATAAAGGAGGCTGTGTATACATGGTAGTAGATGGAGAGCCGTGTATCCAGGGGGGTAGCAGAATGCTGTGTAGACCTGGGGGAGAGGAGGCTGTGTATACATTTGTTAGAGAGAGGCAGTGTATACAGGGGGTAAAGAGAGGCTGCGTAGACAGGTGTAGAAGAGGCTGCGTATACAGGTGGGTAGAAGAGCGGCTGTGTATACAGGGGGGTAGAAGAGAGCTGTGTTACGGGTGTTAGAGATAGGCCGTGTATACGTTGGGTAGAGAGAGGCCGTGTATACTTGGGGTAAAGGAATGCCGTGTTATACAGTGGGGTAGAAGGAGAAGGCTGTGTATACAGGTGGGTAGAGGAAGAGGGCTGTGTATACAGGGGGGTAGAAGAGAGGCTGTGTATACATGGGGGAGAGGAGTGGCTGTGTATACAGTGGGTTAGAGGAGAGGCAGTGTATACAGGGGGGTAGAAGAGGGCTTGTATACAGGGGTTAGAAGAGAGGCCGTGTATACAGGGGGTAGAGGAGAAGGCCGTGTATACGTGTGTATTATTGCTATACTGTGACATCACTGTGTGTATTATCCCTGTACAGTGATATCACTGTGTGTATTATGGCTGTACTGTGATATCACTATTCCTTTTTGGTGACAACACTTTCTGTATTATGTGTTCACTGTGACATCACAGTGTGTATTAATCTTGTTCTGTGATTATTATTCATGTACTATGAACTCACTATATAGATTATACCGGCACTGTGACAATGCTGTGTGTATTATCCCTGTACTGTGACATCACTGTGTGTATTAACTCTGTACTGTGACATCACTGTGTACATTATCATTGTACTGTGACAATGCTGTGTGTATTATCCCTGTACTGTGACATCACTGTGTGTATTAACTCTGTACTGTGACATCACTGTGCGTATTATCTGTGTACTGTGACATCACTGTGTGTATTATCCATGTACTGTGACATCACTGTGTGTATTATCCCTGTACTGTGACGTCACTGTGTGTATTATCCCTGTACTGTGACATCACTGTGAGTATTATCCCTGTACTGTGACATCACTGTGTGTATTATCCCTGTACTAGTGGGGTAGAGGAGTGGCCGTGTATACAGTGGGGTAGAGGAGTGGCTGTGTATACAGGGGGTTAGAGGAGATGCCATGTATACAGGGGGTAGAGGAGAGGCCGTGTATACAGTGGGGTAGAGGAGTGGCCGTGTATACAGTGGGGTAGAGGAGTGGCCGTGTATACAGTGGGGTAGAGGAGTGGCCGTGTATACAGTGGGGTAGAGGAGAGGCCGTGTATACAGTGGGGTAGAGGAGAGGCCGTGTATTCGGTGAAGGGGCTGTGCAGCAGTACACTCCTGTTAAATGAAAATAGTTATTTTTGGAACCTTACATTGTCTTTTCTGATTGTGTTTGAATTAGACATTGGGGAGCTATTATCCCACACTTTAAGAGCACCTATGACGGCTCCTGTTTATGAGGAAAGTTCCTCCATCCACTCATGTACAATAATACTATTACACTGCTCTCTGTACTTGTGCAAATTGAACTACCGGAGGAAGACAGCCAGCCCGGAGTAAATAAATCATAAGAGTAAAAGTTCTGTTCACGAAAGGATTAAGATTGGACAGTAATAATAGCACTAACTCAAGGCTAAACTGTGTAATGATTCCGCTACTAGATCCTACGCTCCATCAGGCTTCTTATTGTAACAAGTCTATTAACTGACTACTAATATGTCATCAAAAGCGTGCATTCTCCCATGAAATGTGATTATAACTCTGGCGGAGCTCCCAACAAGCATCTGGAATACACAATACATATTTAGATGCTACACGGTGTGATGTCATCAAATAGCAGTTTTGTGATCAGATTTTATACTTTATTGTTTTTTATGCTATTGAGTGTTAATAAATGCCATAGGTAAAGTGAAAAGGACTAATATGGACATGCTGGCTTTTACAGGCAGTCCACGGGTTACGTACAAGATATGTTCTTTCGGTTGGTTCTTAAGTTGAATATGTATGTAAGTCTGAACTATATATTTTATAATTGTAGCTTCACAAAAAAAACATTTTCCCTGTGACAATTGGCTTTTCAAATTTTTTTATGCTGTAATAGGAACAAGAATTATCAATAAAGCTCCATTACAGACACCTTACAGCTGACCATTGCAACCTGGGACTATAGTAACATCCAGAGAGCTTCACCAGAGGTCACAGTGGGCAGAGGGGCCTGTCTGTAACTAGGGGTCATCTGTAAGTCGGGTGTCTTTAAGTAGTGGACCGCCTGTCCAATGAACGGAAAATTAAATGAGTATTCTCATGTCTAGTATTTATGACATATCCACAAAATATGTCCACCTCTGAGACCTGCACGTGTATCCGATACGGGTTTGCTGACCCACATCCCACTGAAAGACTAAATGAAGAATTATCCGATTGATTCTCTGCTCTCACGGGCAACACTCCCTTTGTCCCTGTTGTGGAAACGAGTCCCATTTTCGAAACAGGTGCTTCTAGGGGGAAATATCAAATTGTACCTAATAAACCTAGTAAAAATAGGTCATTTTATATTGAAACATTCCCCATATTAAGACAAATGTATCCAGTTATGGTGTATAGAGCGTGAACAGTGAGAATGTTTTCATTTGGCCTTTAGGATTTGCAGACCCAATGCCTGTAAATTATGTACAGTTACAGTATGTGTCATCTAGAAGCAAGGGAGGGGGTCTTCAACCTTGACTAAGCATATGACACACGCATGGTTGGAAGAAATAGCCCACCTTTGGATGCAGCAGTGTACTGTGCCTGCCTAGCGTGCTGTCTGCATCATACACATAAAATCCCATCCTCTCTCCATGGTACAGTGGACTGACCTTCTTATCCCTCAGAGGGACTGTGTTCTCCCACAAAAGTATTTATCTTCTAATTTCCTTCCACACTGCATGCTATTGGTGGATCAATGTGACAGATCCCCCCTTAATAAAATAAGATATCTTGTAACAGTATTGTAAAGGACAGTATAAATCTCCAGATGACATTACTAGTAGCACTGAGCATTTAAATTAGAGGGGGTTTTATAGAAATCTAGGCTGGGACAGGACAAAAAATTTATTACCCCACTTCGGCCATATTTCATTTGGAGCTGCCTCCTGCCACAATTTCCAGGGTGGGGTTCCACGCACTTTAGCCAATGAGTGGCCTCCCCCAGCCACGGGGATAACAAAAGAAGTCACCACCTACTGTCAATGGAAATGATCTCCAGTGGTCAGGGGAGGCCAATCATGACCCACCCAGAACTTTGGAACAAAGAGCAGAAGTACCAGATTAATGCACGAACAAGGACCTGGATCAGTCCGCTAGGAGTTTTCCACATTCCTGGGAAACCCCAGCTGCTCGATCCCTATGCACAATCTGTACCAGGCACCTCAACTATAATGTTTCATTCTAAGCAGAAATCTCTTTGTATAAAGAAAGGACACTTATTAGTTCCCCTAAGGTTCCTGTGCCCAGGTGCATGTTTACCCCTCATGTTGTGCCACTGGTAACACTGAATGGAAATAATGAGAGGTTTATTAAATTAATCAATTGCTGTGAGTTTCTACCTACAGAAATAGCAGGGAAAATACTATTTTAAGCCCTTCCATTCTGCCTTAAAATAGCCATTGCCTCTCTTGCTGTGTCTTGCTGCAGCTGTTTGCAGCGTGGGTCTGTTCTAGACATTTTCACCATTGTAAACAATTCTAAGGAAGGATCTCAGGCTACAAAAATACCCACAGGGGTCGGACGTGTTTTAAAAGAATGGAGGATTTTGATTTTTTTTTCCTGCTTAACTACAGGATAAATTCCTTCCTTTCAGTATCTGATGCTTGATTCTAGCACAGAACTACAATCTATGCTGTAATATCACAAATCCAGAAGAAGACATGACTAATTGTTGGATTATATGTTATTAATAGTACATAATATTCCATGTCAGTCCAATAATCCAGAATATTTAACAATCGCTTATTGACTCAAAATCGAGAGGAGAAATCCTCTGTAAAAACTGCAGCAGATTTTAGACAAAAAAAACGTAATGCATGTAAATTCACTATCGATTTTCATCAAAATTTAGGACACCTTCATTTGGGCATTTTTCATGCGTGTACAGGTGGTCCCCTACTTAAGGGCACCCGACTTACAGGCGACCCCTAGTTACAGACGGGCCCCTCTGCCCACTGTGACCTCTGGTGAAGCTCTTTAGGTGCTTTCCTATAGTCCCAGACTGCAATGATCAGCTGTAAGGTGTCTGTAATGAAGCTTTATTGATAATCATTGGTCCCATTACAGAAAAAAATTTTGAAACTCAAATTTTTACTGGGGTTAAAGAAAATTTAGTTTGGAACTACAATGATAAAATATACAGTTTTGACTTACATACAAATTCAACTTCAAAACAAACCTATGGAACCTATCTTGTATGTAACCCGGGGACTGCCTGGATTCTATGCGAGTTTGTGACACATTTATTTTATTCAGTGGGTTTATAGACATTATAGAGGTGCATGGAGCAGTGAAAAAACATAGGGAGATTTATCAGAAGTGTCTGAGGGCAGAATCGTTCTACTTGCCAATGGCAACTAATCAGAGCTCAGCTTTAGTTTTCCCGCAGCTGGTTATTAAATGAAAGCTGAGCTCTGATTGGTTTCCATGGGATATCTCCCTTAGAGACTACATTAGTTTTATTGAGATGTGTGAGGTAAAACTGATGTGGAAAACTGACACACTGAACAAAATCTGACAGAAAACTGACTGAAATTTTTTACTCTGATTTCTGCAACATTGGGGCAGATTTACTTACCTGGTCCATTCGCGATCTAGCGGCATGTTCTCTGCGGTGGATTCGGGTCCGGCCGGGATTCACTAAGGCAGTTCCTCTGACAGTGGCGCTGCTGCGCTGAAGTTCCCCGAGGCCCGCCGAAATGCACTCAAGTTCACTGGCCTATTCCTAGTGAAGGTAAATGCAAGTTCCGCGACACTTTTTTTTTTTTAAATGCGGCGGTTTTTCCGAATCCGTAGGGTTTTCGTTCGGCCACGACCCCCGATTTCCGTCGCGTGCATGCCAGCGCCGATGCGCCACAATCTGATCGCGTGCGCCAAAATCCCAGGGCAATTCAGGGGAAATCGGCGCAAATCGGAAATATTCGGGTAACACGTCGGGAAAACGCGAACCGGGCCCTTAGTAAATGACCCCCAATGTGTGAGCAGGCCTGTAGGTAACAGCAAAGTTGCTGTTTTTGCCCTTAGGCCTCATCCACGTGTGCACTGTAAAGCCTGTTGCCCACAAGTGCTTTTAGTTTAGTGACTCGAGGTTCTGTCCAGTAACTCATACGCAAGTTCGTATTTGTTTTTGTCACAATAAATGGCACATTAATGGCAACACATACATATTGGTAGAGGGCTCATTGCACCCAGTAGAGACCTTGCTCTTCCAACCCCTTATTGCTACGTCTCTGTATAGACCCCCTACTGTTGTTGCCAGTAGCAACCAATACCAATACATGTCATTTATCATTGCAGCCAGTCCCCGGGTTACGCACAGAATAGGTTCTGTAGGTTTGTTCTTAAGTTGAATTTGTATGTAAGTCGGAACTGTATATTTTATAATTGCAGCTGCAGCCAAATATTTTTTGGTCTCTGTGACAATTGGATTTTAAAAATGTTGGATTGTTGTAAGAACCAGGATTAACAATAAAGATTAATTGCAGACACCTGTGATAACTGTTACAGCTGATTATTGTAGCCTAGGACTAAAGTGCAGTAATTTACTAACATCCAGAGGTCCGTTTGTAACTAGGGGTTGTATGTAACGGGTAAGTAAATCTGCCCCAATATTTCTACATATATTTTTACTGCAAATGGTTTTCTTCATTGATAAAACTAAATTTATGACAAAGGAATATCATTCATTGATTAGTTCTGACAAATTCGAAAGGATACGCAAAGTTCTACCGGGCCTTGTGCAAGTTCTCGCTGTGACATCAAAACACTGGGGGGGTTAATGCTACCACATGACAAAATCATCTGAATACTCTTCAAAAAATTGACACCTCAGAAACTACCAGCAGAGGCGATACTGTTACCAGGCCAGCGTGCAGCCATACCATACATTAACTGCTTCATTGCTGGGATCAAATGTGAAGGTCATGAACAGCAAGTATTTAAAGGGCAACATAACCCCTTACATAGGAAATAAGCAAGGTCAACATTCAGAATATTAAGTGTTAACCCTACTATGCTTACCTTAAGAATAGCTATGACAATTCTAGATTCCCCGGCTTGGATAGCGACAGAACTGACTGTGGTAGTTGATCGTTGTCCAGTCGGACTCACTTCATCAGACATGATGTCCCAGCGAGTAAGTCAACAGACAGTCCACAAAATATGTGTCTCGGATTTAAAGGAGCCTTTCTCTCTAAAGCGACCACTTGTAAAAGTAGTGAACGAGGATATTTGAAATCATTGAGGAGAAGGTTCAGCCTGCCCTGACTACATGAGCAGAAGGAAAGAACAGGAGGTTAAAAATAGATAGTCCCATTGAGTTTATCATCCTCCGGCTTGTGAGCTGACACACCCCTAACTTCACAGCACACATCGTACACTTGTACTATACTATCAGAGATGTGGAGGTCGCCCGCAGTCCTCAGCTTCTGGACAAGCAAATGGAAAAAAAGAAGAAGAGCTAAATTTGCTCCGAGAGAATGTACAGTATCAGAGAGAACTTTATTATTAGACCGCTCGCTTATAACTCTACCGCACTTTGTGCTGGGGCTATCCTGACCTCAACCAAGCTCAGAGATTGAACAGCACCCCTTCAATAACATAACTAGGCGATGGACGTTCCCATTAAGTTATTTGAATAGATAAAATACAAAATAAAACAACTTACATGGTAAATTAATGCTGGATTTAAATTCAGCAGAAAAAATCTTGTGGATCTTGGGCGTAAATATAATGGATTTATCCAATAATTAAGATCTTGATGCACAAATTCTAAACAATGGTGAGAATCTGGAGCAAAAATCATATAAAAAGGAATACGTTATCGGTAAATTTCCACTTGTATTGCATTGTGTCAATAGGGATGCTTAGGCGTAGGCTATAGAAAAATCACTTGATGGGGACTACCGTCTGCCCCGCCATTTTACTGGGCAAGATGTGTAAGGAGTGCAAAAGGGGAAAAAAAGCTGTTCGGGACTGTTGGCATCTAGTCATCACGGATTATGGGATATAGGGGCAGATTAAGCCTGCTGTGGACCCTGGGCTGTAAGAATATTATAACCCCCTACAAGTCTGTAATCACTTCCGACATATGGTAGTAGAATCAAGCTTCTTGGGAAGAGGATGTGCCCCTTCTGCCTGCCTTCACTCTTTAGTTTAATGACCTTTGGTGGACCTTTGATGGTCCTGAAATGGATCTTGTATACATGGGTATTGAGAACAGGAACAGATTTACAAGGATTTCATGGGTGAAAGTCCTTTTGAGTAAAAAATTTGGTGGCTGGTTTCGGTGGCCATGGACTCCCTAGAAGGCTTGGACCCCTCATGGCAGATTATAGGTCCACATTTATACTTCTATCTGCTTGGGAATATGGTATAAGATCTAAGCCAGTGTTTTGCCATTGAGACGTCATATATTTTTGCACTTTATGCCATTTTAATTTTCTTAAAGTATGTGTTCAAAATTGGCCAATAAAATATTCCTCCAGATTTAGCATTCAGTGTTGCAATACTATCTGAGGCATTATTACACTGTCTGTATACCTTTGAACTCTAAGGCCCGTTCCACACTTGCGTGTGTGATGCGATGAACTCGTGTGGAACGGGGCTTAGGGGTCACACAGAGGCAGAACAACATGACTGCTTTCTTCCAAAAACAGCTTTGCTCCTGGCTCTGGGTAGTGCATGGTATTGCAACTAAGCTCCATTCACCTCTACACAGAGTTCCAATACCAGCTCTAACCATGGTCAGGTGCGGCGCTCTTTTTATAAGAAAGCAAACAATACAAACAATTTAAATAGTAAATCTGCTTCATAGGCTGCAGCAGTATTTTAATGTGCAGTAAGCTCCCCCTAGTGGTGTCTTCAGGCAGTCATAATATAACTGTAGAACTTTCATTGTGTTAATTCTTTCTTTACAACCTGTAACGAAAGAGATTGCTGGCAAGGGTCCCCCTGCAACCCATATCCCGGATCGCAGGTGCACCCATGTGCCTTACTGTACCCCTGGAGCCTGCCTACACATTGACTTACCTCTCCTGGCTCCAGGGGCGGTCTCCTCGCACCCCGCGGTTCGGCGCGCACATTCCCATCTCCTAGGGCGCACACGCGCTGGCTCTGTAAGCTTTAAAGGGCCAGCGCGCCAATAATTTCCGCTGGCTTGCCACCTGCCAAGATAAATTTCAGCCCCTTTCT
Organism: Engystomops pustulosus; assembly: GCA_019512145.1. Taxonomy (NCBI): domain Eukaryota; kingdom Metazoa; phylum Chordata; class Amphibia; order Anura; family Leptodactylidae; genus Engystomops; species Engystomops pustulosus. The sequence continues at coordinate 72,497,300 of CM033648.1, read as the reverse complement.
GTGTCCCCTTCGTGCCTTAGAAAGCTTTGTTCCTTTGCCCTGGGCTGTTATTGTGTTTTCCTGTTGTGACCCCGGTTCCATTATTGTCTTTGATCCTGTGCTGCCTGTTCTGACCTTCTGCTACGTCCCCAACTCTGATCCTGTGCTGCCTGTCCCTGACCACGAGTTTGCTTTACAACCCTGCCACCGTGGACAAAGTCGCGGATGTAAAACGACCTGGTGGTTGCAGCAAGTCTAACCCGCTTTGTGGCGGGCCCTGGTGAAAACCGGGTACCACTTAGACTCCGGTCGCAGGGGTTGGCTTATGTCATCGTCCGCGGTCCAGTGGGTCCACTACCTCTGGTGCCTGACAACTGAATACTATAATATGTGACTCTATTGCTCTTCTTTAGTTCTTAACATATTATGATTTTCTTTTATTATTATACATTTTTATTAGAATTTTTTTTTTTTCCCGCAAAAGAAAAAATTCCAGAGAGCTGGTGCAGATGAGATGAAAGAACAAGCTCTTGAAAAGTGACTGTAGTTAAGCATCTTCTTTACTATAAGTTACAGACATTGCAGGCGTTGCTATCGGTACTAGATGACAGCTGTTTGATATCCTACAACAGAGCAGCTGAGACAGGGACACGGGACAGGAGTTTAGGGCATATATCTGTCAGACTTGCCACATCAGAGAATCTCTAGGCTAAACAACCTTGGGTGTCTGCATTTATTATTTTCTGACACAAAAATAGCATGCTGCTATGCTCCTCCATGTACATAACCATCAGACACACAGAACTTTGATGTAGATTTCAGCATTTACAGCTAATGCAAGCTTTGGGAATGCCTCAGTTATTAACATGAAAGGTAAAAACAAGAAGACAAGCTGTGAATACCAATTTTACTATGGATGACTGGAGTAATCAGTAGAGTAGCATAGACACTAATGTGTAGTGTACACCCCCCGTACTGACAATACAGAACGGTTCATTCACTCACCAAATTATAAGGAGATATAAAGTTTAAAGAGAACCTACAAATCACCACCAGTACAGTGATAGGAACACAATAGTGTCTTTCTATATTCTAGGAGATTCATATTTATACAGAAACAAACTTTTAATGCTGTATTCCAATAGGAATTATGAGACGTCCATAGAAAAATGAATTGGTTGTACGAGTCAGCAACAAGGCCATAACTTAGTTGTATATACAGTGGGGAAGATAAGTAATTGATGCACTGCTGATTTTCCCACGTACAAATAATAATAATTCCTCGTATATAGTGCACACAGATTACGCAGCGCTACACAGATCTTGCCAAATCAGTCCCTGTCCCCAATGGGGCTCACAATCTAATCAACCTACCAGGATGTTTTGGACTGTGGGAGGAAACCAGAGGACCCGGAGGAAACCCACACAAACACGGAGAGAACATTCAAACTCTTTGCAGATGTTGACCCTGGACTTGAACCCAGGTCCCCAGCGCTGTGAGAGATAGAAATTATTTAAAAAATTTATCAGAATTATCCTTACCACACAAGGCGAGATGGCGGCGCCCATCAGAAGGAAAATTGGGTGCCACGCTCTAACCCGAGTACGGCACTTAACGGGTTAACTGCCGCGATCGGTGTGAGCTGTGTTATACAGCTCACCCGCCATCTACGGTGAGAACTCAGACTGTGAGCCCTCTCTGTCCACCCCCCGCAGCACCACGAGGTAATAGTACGTCATGATGCGCGTAAAGGTTAAGGGTGGGATCACATGTAGTTTTTGATTCCATTTAGAAACTGAATCAAAGTGCATATATAAATCGCATATGCATTTCTATGGACACCAACATCCGGTGTCTTGCATTTAGACAATATAAGCCACTCGGTGCTGGTTACCGATCGCATGCGTTTATATAGAAACGAACATACAACTTTGATTGTATATCAACACGGAGTCAAAGTGCTACATGTGACAGCACCCTAACAGGTTAACTCATCCTTTTGATCATGGGGATAAGTCCTCTTCCTCACTCTCTGGTTTTAATAAGTTTAAAAGAAAATTTCTGATACATTCCCTTTAAGATCTAAACATGCTTAGAAATTCAGCAAAAAAAATGGGAAAAAATTGCATTGTGGGCTATATTGTGCTGTTGCTATAAAGCCACCTACCTGCCCTGGAGACTAAACCACAGGGGATATTTAAGGAACAAATTATAAATGTTAGCCCACAAATCCAATGAATGGATTAAGTGTCTCCTTCCCAGGCATTGATATATAATGCTATATTTATGACAGTGGAAATCTGAATACTTTATGATTTAAGAAGCTTTTTACTCTGAACTCATCTGAATGTAAAAGAACTTTACCAGTCAGCGTTATCTAATGGAGCGTTCCCTCCTAGGACTCTGCTCAGCAAAATATCACATAATCCAGCATTAAACCTCCTCAATTGCTGAGGAACAAGAGTTACAAACTCAACATATTAACTTTAATAGCGTCCCTTGTCTCAATTATATTACAAACTGGAAATTTGAGTATTTTACAATAAGATACTTTAGTGCAAAAATACACAGATACATTGATGTTTCTGTTATGGAGGTCCTGTCAGTAGCCACCTCCTAGGACTTTCCGCATGCTGTTTGTTGTGGAGGACCTGTCAGTAGCCACCTCCTAGGACAGTGGTGGCGAACCTATGGCACGGGCGCCAGAGGTGGCACTCAGAGCCCTTTCTGTGGGCACCCAGGACTTCGCACCAACACATATGCAACATCCCCCACCGGGGCCTAGCCCTTGAGGTGAGGCCTGGAGACAGCCGGGGCCCGCGGTACCGGAGTGGCTGGCGGTTGCGGCCTAAGCACGCTATTGTCACGGTGCTTGGTACGGGGGAACCGGAGGGCTGTCCTACAGCCTGTCAGGTCTCCAGCAGGGTGGTGTTGGCAAGAAATGATGAGGGAGAGGCTGCTATAGCGGATCTCCCTGGGGCAACCCCTTAATGTCCCGAGTGTGAGTCTCTGGGTGATGGGCAGGGTGCCGGTGATGAAGGCAGCCGTATTAGCAGGGACCAGACGGAGACAGAAGTTGAAGAAAACAACTTACAGTTCTTTATTTGAACCGCAGGAACCGCAGCAAACGTGCCTTTAACAGGTAGGTAGGGTGCTGAGATGTGAGTTGGAGGGAGCCTCAGGAGATAGTTCACCAGCCTGGAAGTAGAGGGCAGGCTGGGAGGCAGCTGTGTCCTGGTAGGAAGCTTCAGCTTGTCCTGTAGGGCTTCAGGTATCACCTTCAAAGGTAAGATAATACCCCTTTCCTCACTACACTAACTCTAGTCTAATGCTCCACTCTTCAGAGGCAGGGGCTAGGCTCTTCCTGCTCTGGTATGGGCTAGACAGAGATTACTCACTCACTCACTGATTCTCCTAGGATTCCACACTAGAATAATCTAGTCTCCAGAACATTCCTGGCCAGAGGTTTTATTACCTCCCTTTGGTCAGGTGGTGGCTGCTCCTCCAATTACCTCTCAGTGCACAGAGACAGGATGCAACACATATCATTGGATAATAGAAATTACATCACATATTAACATCTGCCTTGCCAGGCAGGATTAACCACTGCAATTTCCCCTTTGATCCTATAAGGACCATGTAGTGCAATGTGGTGTTACCTACAGGTGGGACGTATTCGCAAGCACTACCTCGCCATTGCATCGGCGAGGGTGTTGCACATAGTTTGCCAGATAGGACTCAAGGCTTTCTTCTGTGGTCCAATACAGCCCAGACCGTGCCGTGCTAAGCGCTATTTTAAAGCAACATCCTTGGCTGCCAGGACTACAGGAGGAGCGAGAAGCTGGCAGGTCTCCAGCAGGGTGGTGTTGGCAAGAAAAGATGAGGGAGAGGCTGCTATAGCGGATCTCCCTGGGGCAACCCCCTAATGTCCAGAGTGTGAGTCTCTGTGTGGTGGACAGGGTGCCGGTGATGATGGGAGTTGTAGTAGCAGGGACCAGACGGAGGCAGAGGTTGAAGAAAACAACTTACAGTTCTTTATTGGAACCGCAGGAACTTCAGCAAACGTGCCTTTAACAGGTAGATGGAGTACTGGAGAGGTATTTGGAGGGAGCCGCAGGATGTAGGTCACCAGCCTGGATGTAAGGGCAGGCTGGGAGGCAGCTGTGTCCTTAGAGGAGGCTTCAGCTCGGTCCTGGATCTCTTCAGGTATCACCCTTGAAGGTAGGAATGATACCCCTTTTCCTCACTACACTACCTCTAGTCTTAGCTTCCACTTCAGGCAGGGGCTAGGCTCTTCCTGCACTGGTCTGGTATGCTAGAGTCTCTGAGCTGCTGCTCAGCTAACTACTCTCTGCTTGTGTCCTACAGACCCAGAGGGCCTGACTAGGACCGGTCTCTCTCCTGAGAGAGATTTCTCTCTTTCCCCTCTGGGGAGAGACTTCTCTCCTTCTCCCTCTGGGGAGAGACTACCCTAGAACATTCCTGGCCAGAGGTTTTATTACCTCCCTTTGGTCAGGTGGTGGCTGCTCCTCCAATTACCTCTCAGTGCACAGAGACAGGATGCAACACATATCATTGGATAATAGAAATTACATCACATATTAACATCTGCCTTGCCAGGCAGGATTAACCACTGCAATTTCCCCTTTGATCCTATAAGGACCATGTAGTGCAATGTGGTGTTACCTACAGGTGGGACGTATTCGCAAGCACTACCTCGCCATTGCATCGGCGAGGGTGTTGCATACCCCGGGGGCAATTGAAAGAGCCGCCCTCGGCTCGACTACAGATGTAGTCCTGGCAGCCAAGGATGTTGTTTAAAGAAATAGCGCTTAAGCCGGCAGGTCTGGGTGTATGTGGACCATCAGAAGAAAGCCTTGGAGTCCTATCTGGCATCTATGGGTGCAACACCCTCGCCGATGCAATGGCGGTAGGTAGTTGCTTTGCTGGAATACGTCCCACCAGGTAGGTCACCACATTGCACTAATGGTCCTTATAGATCATAGGGAATTGCAGTGGTTAATCCTGCTGGCAGGCACGATGTATATGTTGATGTATTTCTATTATCCAATGATATGTGTTGCACTCCTGTCTCTGTGCACTGAGGTTATTGGAGGAGCAGCCACCACCTGAACGCAAGGGAGTAATAAACTCTGGCCAGGAATGTTCTGAGAGCTAGATATTCTTATGTGGAATCCTAGGAGAATCGTGAGTGAGTGAGTAATCTCTGTCCTATCCATACCAAGCAGGAAGAGCCTGCCCCTGCCTCTGAAGAGTGGAGCATTAGACTAGGTTAGTGTAGTGAGGAAAGGGGTATTATTCTACCTTTGAAGGTGAACCTGAAGCCCCTACAGACAAGTGAAGACTCCTACCAGGACACAGTCTGCCTCCCAGCCTCCTCTACTTCTCAGGCTAGGATGGAGCGCGAAGGTGTGGATAGAGAGGGATTGTCATTTGAGCTTCCGCTCTGGGTCTCCTGATTCTTCCTTTTCAGGGGACCCTGGAGGGAAGCTACAATCCAAATTTCATCATCATTTTTCTATTGTATTGGTGAACTTGGGATCTGTGATAGAGCAGGGATCAATAAGTTACTGCTTAAATTGTCATGATGGCACTTGCGACATATACGTTGGTTGTTTGTAGTATGGGCAACTCTGTCTCAAAATGTTCGCCATCACTGCTAGGAGGTAGATAGATACTGACAGGACCTCAAAACAGAAAACAGCACCGAGGAAAGACCTAGGAGGTAAGATTAGATAATGACTGACCTCCATAACCAGGAAACAGCCTGAGGAAAGACCTAGGGTAGATTACTGAAAGAGACCTCATAACAGACACAGCCCTGAGGAAAGGCCTTAGGTAGGTTGGATAAGACAGGACCTCCCTAACAGAAACAGCCTGAGTAAGGAAGAAGACTAGGACGTAATACATGCAGGACCTCAATAACAGAGAAACAGCCTGAGGAAAGACTAGGAGGTAGATACTGAACGGCCCTCACTAACAGAAAAAGCCTGAGGAAAGTCCTAGGAGGTGGCTACTGACAGGACCTCATAACAGAAACAGCGAGGAAGGCTAGGAGGTAGATACTGACAGAGGACCACATAAAAAGAAAATGCCTGAGGAAGACCTGGAGGTAGATCCGACAGGACTCCTAACAGAAACAGCCTGAGGAAAGGCCTAGATGGTGGATACTGACACGAAAATACCCATAACAGAAACAGCTGAGGAAAGACCTGGGACCGTCGATGGCAAACCTTTTGGAGGACCCGCGTGGCCCAAACTACACATAGAACCCGCTTATTTATTGCCAAAGTGCCAACCACAGAAATTTATTGTGATTTAACCTCCCCTTCTCGGTCACACGCTTTCATGATACCAGCACTGAGGCCCCCAATTTAAACAGAGGACACAAAATCCCCTGTAAGCGTCACATTAAAATACCTCTGCACCGCAAGTCCCTGGCGGCTGTCTGGGACTGCAGGAGATAAACCTGTGGAGTCATCTCTGGTGGAGCCGTGAGGCCCACAGAAAGGGCTCCGAGTGCCACCCATCTGTCCCTGTGCCATAGGTTTACCATCACTGTCCTACGTCTTCCTCGACTGTTCTGTTATGGAGGGTCTGTAGATCCACCTCCTGAAGCATTCTCTAGGACATTTTTGTTTGGACGGTCCAGTCAGTAGTATTACCTCTAGGCCCTTTCTCCTCAGGGCTGTTACTGTTATAGGGTCCTGTGTAGCCACCCTCATGGGGGACGTTCCTCAGGTGTTCTGTTCTGGAGGTCGTCAGTATCCCCCAAGGCCTTTCCTCAGGCTGTTTTTCTGTTAGGAGTCTGTCAGTACTACCTCCTAGGCCTTTCACTCAGGCGGTTTTCTGTTTGGAGGTCCTGTCCATGTATCCACCTCACTAGGTCTTCCCTCAGGGCTTGTTTCGGTAATGGATGTCCGAGAGGATCCACCTCCTAGTCTTTCCTCAGATGTTTCTGTTATGGATGTCCGAGAGTATCCACTTCCTAGGCTTTCACTCTTTCCTCAGGCTGTTCTGTTTATGGAGTACTGTCATATCCACCTCCTAGTCTCTTCCTCAGCCTGTTTCTGTTATGGAGGTCCTGTCAGTAGCCACCTCCTAGGTCTTTCCTCAGGCTGTTTTGTATGGAGTACCTGTCAGTAGCACCTCTAGGTATTTCTACGGACTGTTTCTGATATGAGGTCTGTCAGTAGCCACCTCCTGAGGATTTCCTAGGGCTTTCTGTTATGGCAGTGCCGGTACCAGTATCTACCCTTCCTAGTGTTTTTCTCCTCAGGCTGTTTTTGTATGGAGGTCCTGTCATATCTACCTCCTGAGGTCTTTTCCTAGATGTTTCTGTTATGGAGGTCCTGGCAGTAGCCAACCTCCTAGGTCTTTCCTCAGCTGTTTCTGTTTGGAGGTCCTGTCATTATCTACCATTATCACTAGGTCTTTCCTCGGCTGTTTCGTGTTTATGGAGGTTCCTGTCATTAGACCACCTCCTAGTCTTTCCTCAGACTGTTTCTGTTATGGAGGTCTGGTCAGTAGCCACTCCTAGGTCTTATCCTAAGGCTGTTTCTGTTATGGAGGGTCCTGTCAGTATATACCTCCTGGCATGCTTTCGTTAGAGGTCTGTCGTATTCTCTGCTTTCATGGGCGTTTCATGTATGAGTCACGTCTATCTACTCCTGGCTTTCCTCAGGCTGTTTTTCTGTTATGGGAGGTTCGTCAGTATTACTCCTAGGTCTTCCTGGCCGTCGTGAGTCCCTGGTCGTACACTCCTGTTTCTCCTGTTTCTGTTGGAGGTCCTGTCAGTATCTACCTACTATGTTTTCCTCATGGCTGTTTCTGTAATATGGAGGTCCTGTCATGATACTCCTAGGTCTTTCCTCAGGCTGTTTATCTGTATGGAGGTCTGTCCAGTTCCACCTCCTAGGTTTTCCTCAGGCCTGTTTCTGGTTATGGAGTGTGCAGTTCTACTCTAGGTTTTCCTCAGGATGTTTCGTTTATGGAGGTCTGTCGTAATCCACCTCTAGGACTTTCCTCAGCTGTTCTCTGTATGGGAGTGTCTGTAGTATCTCCCTCTAGGTAGGTTCGTTATGCATCACATCACCTCTTAGACTTTTCAGGCGCGTTGCGTTGTAGTTCCACTTAGATCTCTACTGTTTTCGTTGGGTGTCTGTCAGTATCTACCTCCTAGGTCATTTCGCAGTAATTGTCTGTGAAAAAAAGACCAATGTGAGGTGCTTTCCAGGTACATGTTCTGAACCATGAGATAAAGTTGTAGAGTAGTTTGTCTTGAATGATTTTTGTTGATGATTGGTAAAATGACAATGGGGTCTTGACAAGGGGGCTGGAAGAGCGGCGGTTCATTCAGGGAAAACAGTTGAGACGGGAGGTATACACAAGGAGTAAAGAACAAGTAGGTAGCGGGTTGCGTCATAGTAAGCAGAGAGTAGAGGAACAAAGGAGAGTACAAAGTCGTAAAAAGGCAAAATAGAAATTGTCGTAAAAGCGATAAGTAGGCTGTACACAGTAAGTAAAGAGAAGTACAATATAAATATACACACACATATACAATATGTATACTATATATAATATATAGATATAATTATAGATAGTGTTACAGTATGCAGTAAATACAACTTTTCTAAGGGAGAACAGTACTGTACCCAGCAGGCAAAATAACTGGATTTCTTGTGCCATTCAAGGTCTCACAAGACACAATGCCAGTCTACTAATTCTGTATGGCTGCGGAGATAGAGTACAATGCCCCATCGTGCCCCGCTCTTGTTTCCTTGTTCCATCCTGGAAATGTTTTGCTTATTTCTAGACATCCCTGTTGGAAGATCCAATGCCTAATTCTCCACATGCCTGCAAGGTGGCCTTAATTGCAAAAGTCCTCCGTAAGGAGACCTTTTACTTCCGGAGTCTGTCCCCATTATGAGTTTACAAGATGTTTGCCTGATAAAGATTTGTTAACTTCTGTTATTTTTTGTTTTTTTTCTATAAATGTCAAGGAGTTATCAGATAGACAAGCAGCTCCAGAAAGAACAGAGAAATCGGACGTTGAGTCCAAAGGGTTAGTAAAACGTGACATCAAATACAACTTTTAATAAACATGTCTCTAGGGAGCCGCGGGCGTAAAGCACAATTAAATCCGGGTTTGTGAAGAACATAGCGCGGGTTACATCAAAGTGGACTAATTTAGTCTGGGGGGACTAAGGGCGACCCAGGTTCGATAAATCAGTAAATATTTTTTAGTTCAGATGCAGCTATAATAAAAGGGTGTTGTCATACCCGTCCATTCGCAGCGAATCTTACTCCCAAAGACCCCTAACCTCATCAATTTCCCAATATGATTTTTTCCTCTCATTGATCCACTTCCCCCGATTATCACAGATGCGACAAAACCGGCAGCCACAGACACCCCCCCACCCCCCTCGACCCCTCCCCTCCCATAAATATCTCCCCACCCATATTCCTTCCCCCATAAGCATACATAATGGTCAGCAGGTTTTTTTTTTAAGCTTAGTGAGGCCTCATAAAAGTCTTATATCATATTAAAAAATGAAGTTTGCAACAGCAAGGAAGTTAATTATATAGGCTGTGTAATGATCCGCAAATTATACAAAAAAATATTCATCCGGTATTAACAAGGTTCCACAACGAGAATACCAAGGCCTTGCTATAGGGCACGACCAACCGGTGGCTTAGTGTTAGCATTACCAGACCCTTGCAAGTGGTGACTAGGCGTCAAGTTTCACGGGTCAAACAACATTCGCAAATAGTTTGTATATGTTCTCACCACTGGTTTGTGTGGGGGTCCTCTGGTGTCCTCCCACACTCCAAAAACATATGGTAGGGATTAGATTGTGAGCCCCATTGGGGACCGGGACTGCTTATTTGCAAGCTCTGTGCAGCGATGCGAAATCTGTGGGCGCTCTATAAAGGAATTATGATTCTTATTATATTGGATCTGCAAGAGTATTATATGGTTACTAAGGGGAACTTCCATTCTTGTTCAAAGCACTTGAACCAAAATCATCCAGATTAACGCTGGGAAGCCTTTGCCGTTAGCCAACATTGACGTTCCACAGATAGACGCCGAGCCATATGGGCAGCATGGTTAACCAAGTAAGGTTGGTCATAGTAGCATTAATAACATTCTACCTGGGAGCCTGGGGCACTTAAATCAATTTAACATGAGCTACTGGTAACCTGGAAATGAAGATAGAGAACTATTGGTTTGTTACATCTTACAATTATACCAAAAACCCCAAAAAAGAAGCAACCCTACAGCCTTATGTCCAAAGACTTCTTTTAATGGTGACCCATGGAACTATGGACCTCTATTAAAGGCTTGCTCTTCACGCCACTGTTGGCCTTGAACCAGATGTGTACGTCAGTAATCACTCATCGAGGTTAAAAAGAAAACATACAGTCCTCTATCCATATAAACAAATCAAGCCCAATATGAGATACAAAAGGTCAGGAGAGATGGAGAGGAAAACAACCCCAAAACGAAAGAGAGCTCACCTTAAAGAGCAAAACCAATTTGCCCTCTAGGCTTTTTCACTCTGTGCCACCAAAATAAATTATAAAAAAGAACACAAAAAATTTGTATACTCGCTCCATAAGGGTGCGCGGAAGTGGGAGGAAATAGTAAACCCACCGCAAAGACAAAAAGGCACAACACAAAATACGCAACAAAAGAAATGAAGAATAGGCGAACGCTCTGTGCGGGAATCCGGTCTCCTACCGTTAGTACGTACTATCAAAGAAAAGTACATTGGCACTCAGCAGCAGTGTTAGATGCAGTTCAGCAGAGGTTTCAGTAAGGGTAACAGTTGGTCATCTTCATAACACTGCCCGGCAGTTTGTTTAACCCCTTAACGTCCTGCGACGTAGCTTCTACGGCGACAGAGAGGTATAAGGGAGTATGAAGAGGGCTCACGGGCTGCCTGGGCTGTGGAGTCATATTCATACAGTAGGGGGGTGGTTTTTGCATATTGCACAAAAACCCCCACCGCTATAAACCGCGGTCGTGTGCGGCACCCGATCGTGGATATTAACCCCTTCAACGCGCCGGCAAAGGCGCCGGCGGGCGTTTTTAAATTTTAAAAGACGGCGGCGAGTAATCCTGCCTGGCAAGGCAGGATTAACCACTGCAATTTCCCCTTTGATCCTATAAGGACCATGTAGTGCAATGTGGTGTTACCTACAGGTGGGACGTATTCGCAAGCACTACCTCGCCATTGCATCGGCGAGGGTGTTGCATACCCCGGGGGCAATTGAAAGAGCCGCCCTCGGCTCGACTACAGATGTTTTGGGGCACAGAGGGGGCTAAGGGCACTTCTAGGAAGTGCAGGCTATGTGAGGTGTAGGGACAAACCGCCCATGGTCCTGGAGACAGGCACCTGGGTTGGTGTCGGACTAAGACAAACATGTAGCTGTATGACAGTTGGTCGCTGACAGTAGGAAAGGTGTGGGTATGTCATTGATATCCACTCCGTGCCACAAGGCCTCTGTATATTTATTGATCAACGCTCTTCACTGGGCGGAATTTATATGGTGTATATAATTCGACCATTGTGGCATATGTGACCAATTTAAAACATTGTATACATAGAGGTCCGACACAGCCACACTACAACCTGAAAAGCCTATGAAAGGGTTAATGCAGACTACTGGCATACAGACAGGGTGCAAGCATATTGTAAGCTCACATTGGCTTAGGAGCTCAATGGGTACACATCTTAAACGTTGCAAACGTTACATAGGTAGGCTACTCAGGGTAGCAGAATAGCAAATGTCTCTTTCCTGCAAAGAAAAGGCATAAAAAGTGCCAGCAGAATGTCCATAACTAAAAAGGAAGGCATTAAGTGCAATATAGTAGTCAATAGACATAGCAACTTTTCCCTGGAGTATCTGGCAAAAGTCTCTCAGAAGGTCTCTAGTGACAAAGTCCATCTTCTGGGTACAGCCCTTGATGTGGGGGAATGTGCACTGAGAAGCAAAGGGGTCTCCTCTAGGTGTAGAGGGACAGAATCCTTTGAAGAAATTCTCTGCTGTGGCAGAGGAAGGGGTGCTATCATAGCACAGGACAATAATCAGTTCAAGGTATGTCTCTTGACTGAGATAAATAAGGGTAAGAGTCTCAGGAAATTCTCTGGCTCTTTAGGGTTAGCGGAAATAATATTTACATATGTACACCTTTCCTCAGGCTGTTTCTGTTATGGAGGTCCTGTCAGTATCCACCTCTTAGGACTTTCCTCAGGCTGTTTCTGTTATGGGTGTCCTGTCAGTATCTACCTCCTAGGTCTTTCCTCAGTAAATTGTATGTGGAAAAAAAAGAAATGTGAGTGTGCTTCCAGGTACATGTTCTGAAACCATGAGACTTAAAGTTGTAGAGTCAGTTTTAGTCTTGGTAAATGATTTTTGTTATTATTTTGTAAAATTGACAATGTGTTTTGACACTGGACTAGCGTCTTCATCAGGTCAAACATTGAGAGGGTATTAAACAATAAAGAACAATATTAGCGATTGCTCAATATAAGCATAGTATATGTACACAAAGATATACAAATCTAAAAGTCAAAATATAAATAGTCGTAAATATATATGTAAATATGTACACATAATAAAAAATATACATATACACATATATATATATATATATATATATATATATATATATATGTTACAGTATGCAGTAACATAACCACTTCTAATGGGAGACAGTACTGTAGCCCAGCAGGCAAGAGAACTGGGATTTCTTGTGCCACCTTCACAATGGGTCAAAAGACACACAGGCAGTCTACATAATTCCTGTATGGCTGCTGGAGATAGAGTACAATACCCATCTGCCCCGCTCTTGTTTCCTTGTTCCATCCTGGAAAATGTATTTGCTTATTTCTGAGAATCCCCTATTGGAGCATCAATAGCTCTAAGTCTCCACATGTCTGCAAGGTGGCCTTAATTGGCAAAGTCTCCGTAAGGAGACCTTTTACTTCCTGATCCTTCCCATTATGAGGTTACAAGAATGTTTGCTAGATAAAGATTTTACTTATATTCCTTTTTTTTTTTTTTTTTATAAAGTCAAGTAGTTAAATTTAGATCAGAGCCTGCCAGAAAATAAATATGAAAATCTGACTTGATCCCAAAGTTTTTATTAAAACTGAATCAAAATACAATTTTAAACATGGTATGTGGGAAGATGTTTGAGCATTGGTTAATAATGGAAATATTGTGTCTCATGGAATTTGAGGTTTCTTTGTGAAACATCTCATGATAACATAATGGTCAGCAGTTTAAGCTTAGTTGAGGTCACCTTCATAAAAGTCTTATATACACTATTAAAAAATGAAGTTGCAACAAGAAGGAAGTTATATTACTATAGGCTGTGTTAATGATACGCAAATTATAAAAAATATTCATCCGTATTAACAGTTCCACAGAGAGAATACACGCCTTGCTATAGGGCGGCACGGTGGCTTAGTGGTTAGCATTACAGCCTTGCAGCGCTGGCGCCTAAGGTGAGTTGCGCGGCATGCAGCACCATCACCCCCTAACATGCCCCCCAACCCCGCCCCATCATGAATACATCGGACGCTTGGTGAACGGTCCGACAATTACATTGTAATCCGCCGCAGTGTTAGATAGCGTTAGCAGAGGTTTCCGGTAACGCTATCCTTCTAACACTGCCGGCGTTTGTTTAACCCTTAACGCTCTGCGCCGTAGCTCTACGGCGCAGAGGTATATGGATGTATGAAGAGGGCTCACGGCTGAGTCCTTATCCAGAGGTGGGGTTTTTGCATATTGCACAAAACCCCCACCGCTTAACCCGGTCGGTGCTTGCACCGATCGTGGCTATTAACCCCTTCACAACGCCGCCGGCAAAGTCGCGGCGGCGTTTAAAAGACGGCGGCGCGTGGGCGTCGCCATCTTTTTTCGTGATCGCCACGCCCGAACGTCATACGGGGGGCGGCGATCGGTTGCCATGGTAGCCTCGTGTCTTCTTTTGACACGAGGCTATCTGGCAGCTGCAGATTCGTTACAATGAGCCAGTGGCTCTTGTAATGAATGTGCTGCAAAAATGCCATATATTGCATACAGAAGTATTCAGTATATGGTACAGCGATCTGACCATCTAGGGTTAAGTGTACCCTAGATGGTCTAAAAGATTGTGAAAAAAAAATTATAAAAAAAAGTTTATAAAAATAAAAAAAATTAATAAATATTAAAAGTTCAATCACCCTCCCTTTCCTAACGGATATAAAACCAACAACAGTAAAATCACAGACATATTGGTATCGCCGCGTCCCAAAATGCCCGGATCTATCAAAATATTAAAACGGTTACAGACGGCGGTGACCTCCGAGGCGGGGAAATGGCGCCCAAATGTTCCGAAATGCGCTTTACACCTTTTTACATCACATAAAAATGACATAACAAATGATCAAATGTCGCACAGACCTCAAAATGGTTAGCACTGAAACGTCGCCTCATTTCGCAAAAAATGACCCCTCACACCAAAGTATGAAAAAGTTTATTAGCGTCAGAAGATGGCAAAAAATTTTTTTTCTTTTTTGACACATTCTTTAATTTTTGAAAATGTATTAAAACACAATTAAAACCTATATAATTTGTATCACCGCGATCGCACCGAACAAAGATAAAGTAGGCGTTTTAGTGGAGCGAAGAGTGAAAGTAGTAAAACTGAGTCCCACAAGAAACGTGACGCACGTGCGGTTTTTTTTCAATTTTTCCACATTTTGACTAGGGGTGTCGAAGTTTCAGGGTCTAGACATCTGCAAATAGTGTGTATGTTCTCCACACTGGTTGTTTGGGGGGGTTCTCTGGTTTTCGATATCCACACTCCAAAAACCATACTGGAAGTAGGTTATGAGTGTCTTGGAATTGGAGCCACCATTGGGGGACAGGGACGATTTTGCAGAAGACTTGTGCAGCGCTGCGTTAATATAGTGAGGCGCTAATAAAGGACGTTATTATTATTTACTTGAGACTTATGCGGTCTGCTCCATATGTTATTATGAATAGGCTTTTCTTAATGGGAAATGGACCTGATCCCACTTCTTGTTCAATGTACGTGAAATCCACAAATTATATACCAGATTAACCTGATGGAGAGCACCTTTGTAGTTGCCATTTCACCATTGCGTCCACACTGGCTCTTTGAAGCTTGCCGATGCCATGGTTCAGCATGGTTATACCATTCGGTGAGAGGCTTGGATCAAGTACGCGCATTCACAACATTCTACTTGCGTGAGCCTTGGGGCTACTTTTCTATAAGTTTCAATTTAACACTGACGTATATCTGTTGGTATACCGCTCTTTTCGGTAATCTGAAATGAGCTGAGCGGACGAGCTACTTGGTGAAGGTTACTTCTTATGAAAATTCTTATTAGCTCTATTATCCTTTAAATCCTTACACTACTTATGAAAAAGGAAAGAAACCCTACATCCTTGTGATGTCTTCTGAGAGACCTTTCATGCTTTGACTTCGAAAATGGACTTATGGACCCAGTTGCTTATTTTGAACAGTCTTGTTCATCTTCCCACCTATGTTGGCATTTGATACAATGTGTTACGTCAGTCAATGTATAATTGATGAGGTAAAAAGGACAGGAATTTTTTTTCAG
Organism: Engystomops pustulosus; assembly: GCA_019512145.1. Lineage (NCBI taxonomy): Eukaryota > Metazoa > Chordata > Amphibia > Anura > Leptodactylidae > Engystomops > Engystomops pustulosus. Next base: position 72,481,652 of record CM033648.1, on the reverse strand, counting down.
CTTCGCAGTACACGGCATGTTAAAATAAATAACATTACGGGAAAGTAAAATTTGTTACGCACAAAATAAGCCCTCACACAGGTCTGTACACAGAAAAATGGAAAAGTTATGGATTTTTGAAGTTGGAGAGCGAGAAATGAGACGGAAAACCCTCCGTCCTTAAGGGGTTAAGCACTAGGAGCTGCTTACTTTAAGTAAGCTTTGCAGTTTGACAAGTCAGCATTCAGGATGCCGGGCTTTGCACTCCGCAGATCATAGTCCAGTAAAAGGCGGCCATGAAGGTATACACACCCAGAGAAAAGGTTACTAGAACTACTCGGTCACTTTAGGCTTCAGTCAACACGCCAATGGAGTGATCCCGAGTATCATTTATTGCCGTTAATCAACTACAATAGTTTGATTATTTGTAACCGATGAAAGGTTCCTATGCCTGAAACGCGTCTACAATAAATGATGCTTCGATGTACTCCATTGGAGTTACAGCACTGTTCCAGTAACCCTTTCCCCAGGCGTGTATACAGCTTTATGGTGTGAAGTCTATGCAGATGGACGTCTGGTTCATGGCCCAATGCCAAATCCTGATGGTTTGTGCACACACTAGGCTTAGTAAGTGACACTCCATCTTATTTGCACTACAGAATGGATCACTATGCACCATTTTTCTTCTCCAATGATCTGTCCATGCAGAGGTTTGCCTTTGTACATCACTTGCTGCCTTTCAAGGTAGCAAAAGGAGGTATTGTTTTCCATTTAACACCTTGGAAAACGTATTTGCATTCTTCCCCAGAATTCCCTAGTGGAGCATCTATGGCTTTAAGTCTCCACATGCCTTTAAGGTGGCCTTGCTAAGATTCCAGGTCGTCATTGTCCTCCTAACCATTGGGACGCCACACGTTGCGCATTGCTGACATCTTGGCCTAACCTGAGTGATCGGCTGACGTGATTATCCAAGATCTCTGTTCAAAGATTCTTCTCAGTTTACAAGAAGTGGTAAACAACACAATGTTTTGCCCATCATATCACAAGACCTGATTTAAGGTTTCATATCTTATTACTTTTGATTTTGCAGAGTTGTAATTTATGGCTATGCCTGATATCGAGCCATTCGAGAGCCAATGTAACAGTGTAAATCAAGACGCCCCCATCCTATGGTTCCAAAATGTTTCCTTATATTGTATTGGGAGGATGTTCGATAACCACTAGATGGCAAACTACACAAACTAATGGCCCTGATTATGCGGGATTCACAAAGTGTGATTATTATTAAGACTCTTGACTAAAACAATGGATGAAATCAAGATGTGACAACTCAAGAGTATATAGTAAATACAGCTGTGATATTTAGCAGATATTAAACTATAAATTTGCCTCACAAGCTAAACACCATCCCGAATTCTCTTCTTCCTGGGTTCTGTTGCTTAGGCTCATTTCACACCTGCATAAAACAGAGTGGAACAGAAACCCAGGTGTGAACTTGGTCTTTGGCCTTATGCACACAAACTGTTAATTTTTCATGTAAAAACGGCCACTATAAAAATTTTTATACGTCCTAAAAATTTAAATGGGAGATACAGAAACCTATAGGATCGTTGTATTTCTCGCTGTACCATGACTTGAGAAAGCAAGGTGAAAATTAGAACAAGTCCTATTTTTTTAGGCACAATAGAGGAGATTTATCATAGGTCTCTTAGAGCTGAACTGTTCTAGTTGCTCATAGCAACCAGAGCTGTTTATAAAATCAAAGCTGAGCTCTGATTGGTTTCCATGGGCAACTAGAACAGTTTTACCTCAGACACCTGATGATAAATCTCCCCCAATGTCTCCATAGAAGTCTATTGGACCGTAAAAAATATGGGACATATATGTTGGCATTCTGTGGTCCACCGGTGTTTTTTTTTAGTGGGGTTGTCCAGGAGACCCACACTTGTGGGAGGAACTTTCTGACAGGGGTTAGCACATGTCAGTACAGGTGCAAATAGTCAACAGGATTGTATGCCATCGTAAGTAAATTTTGCTCTTAGTAAATTTTGGGCCGATCAAGGGACAATATCTGGGGTCGGACCATAGTGACATAATTTGCCAGACCACAGTTTACGGTGAAATAAGGGAAACACACAGCTTTGGTGGCAGCTTTAAGAACGGGAGAGAAAGATGCATAAGGTTGTGTGCATTAGAGTGGCAGATTTACACCTGCTATACATTACATTGCTGACGTTACTCTTACCAGTTTTTGCGCAAAATGTAGTAAAGTATTTGACAGCGTTAGTATATTTCTTACATAATTAATTGTATATAATGAGGTCTCTCTAGTTTTTACACCACCTGGAATGAACCTGGTTGCCAGACTTTCTCTGATCAGAGATTGATCAATCAAACATTATTGGACAATCCCTTTAAATTCCACATTGAGATAAAATATCAGATACAAATTTGTGTTGCTTGAGAACTGATGTTCCAGTATTTCACCAATAGGCAGAATGTCCAATCTTATAAAGATGGTTTTATTCATTCAGCACAAACAGCTTTAAATACATAGTCCCATACAAGTAAGAAAACGTTTCATGGATGATATATCAAAGTTTTCATGGGCAGGTTGCATAATGGCACAATAAAAAAAAAAAAATAAAAAAAAAGACATTTTTTTGATATTAAGACAAGAGAAGAAGTACGCTACAGCCTAAAAACAACAGGTAATTTACCCACATCCTAAAAATACTACATTATCCGATTAGGCACAGCACTTTACAAATCCGTCTTCTCCTTTCTACGTTCGCCGCGGAGAGATCCTTTCGTTTTAGGTAGCACCAATGGAAGTGTTTGCCGACTGCTTATCTATTAAACTACCATACAAGGTAAAGCTTTTAACCCATCCGCTGTCAGAAGGCCACGAAACGCATTATCCTGCCACGCGTTTCAGGCCCGGTTGGTAGCTGTAGGGCTAAGGTAGTGTTGAAGGAACACTACTTGGTTCAGACACTGGATGATTTCACAGCACAGTATATAAGTAAGGCTTTATAGATTTGATAGTGTTACAATACGCAGAGCAATACTTGAGATTGAGAAGATACTGTTTCATGAGATGGTTGTGAAATGCGTTTTCCATGGATTATACGGAATCTTGGGTAATGACGACATGCTGCGTTACAAACATTAGCTTATTGGGTATATCACAGTCCAGTCTCTTTAACTCTCTCTTATAGAGGCGTCGGGTTCTAGAAGCTGCTGTTTCTTTAGGCAGACCATCTTGATTCTCTCCCTTATATGTTCCGCTGTGGAGGCCATGTCACTTGGACTTCCAAAATACTGCTCAGTTCTGAAAGAGAAGAGTTATTTGCTTAGTAGCCGAGACCCTAAACTCAAGCATATGACCATATATACAGTATATTGTCTGTAAGCAATAAGAAGTAGTAGAAAAATTGAGCTCCATTCAAACATAGCGCCACAAATGGTCATGGGTTGTGTCTGGTATTGCGGCTTAGTAAGTAATGAATGGCAATGCCACAGAACCTAGAAAAGTATAGAGATGTCTTTAAAGAAAAAGACAGCAGTGTGTTTTATGCAAGCAAGTTTCTTTTTAAACTTTTTTTTTTTTATCTATTGTATAGTTAACGTTGTTGTCTAATGGCATCTTAAATGACCTCTCTCGTAGAGAGGAATCTAGACTACACAAGGGACTGGTTAAGCCCGATTCTCACATAAATAGAGATTCTTGGATCAGCCACTAATTCCCATTGCGGAATTCCAAACCTATTTGATTCTTGGTCTAAGGAGGTCTAAGAACAGCTCGTCTGCCCCAATACTATATAGATTGATATGATCTATTAAATACTTCCAGGAAACCCACTGTAAATACACAGAATTTTGCAGCATTACAATAACATTGTAAAACTGCTGTATATCTATGGCTTACCGATAATGTAGAAGTACCAAAAAATATTCTCATCCAATAAAAAAACAGGCCTTCATATGAAGTTCAATAACCATCACCATTATGCAATATTGCAATGCTGTGTTTATATGCCTATGACTTATTTTTAGCTTTCACACAGTGAAATCAATTGTAAATTTGTTTTTTACTAACATTGTTTCAATTTAAAAAAAAAAAAGACATTGCAAATAACTGTCACTATATCCCACAAAAACCAAGCCCTGAAATTGTCACATAGAAATAAAGAAGCACCCAAAAAAATTCTAAGGTGATTGATGCCTAGCCCCATTGTCTGTAGGCAGGACACATACGTTATACTCTTTTTCCAACTAGTTTTCTTGCAGATGCAGGACCATACCGAGTAGATCGAGACACTGGCACAGCACATGATACTTCAAACAATTTATTAGAATTGTTATCCAGGCCCAAAAATATTTTGGTGTAAAAATAACTTGGTCCTTACCTACCGCCCAATGCGGTATCTCCCGTCATTGCCGATTTCTATTGGTATATAGAGGCTGACGCTACATACTTACTACAGCCAAGTGTTTAAAGAAAGTTATGAACCTGGACAACCCTTTTAAGATCCTACTATGGTTTTAAAATTGTTTTTTTTTCTTATATCACTATTGATCCATACGTTTATTAACAGTTGATTAGTAGAAGGTGAAGTCCCCGGTATTCCTGCCAAACAGCCAATATATAATCTGTACGGAACCATAAGAACACAGATCCATCTATAGTGTATCAGACACCCTGTGGATTTAGAGGAAAATTGACGCTACCAACGGTGCCCTGCGGTGTTCTGCCACCTCCGACCATAGCGTATAATCGCTAATCAGTGGGGAGAGCCAGGTCTCCCCCATGATCAACTAACAATGCCCTTTCCTATGGCCTCGGTCACCAGTAGAAAAAGAGCCAGGAAAGCAGCGGCTCTAGTATAAAAAACAAAATACTGAATATTCAAGCAAGTTGTGTGACCTTTTGGTGTAAAAACCCTCATACGCTCGGAAATTGAATTTCTAAAAACTTTCTCTTTCTGTAACAATTGATGGACAGGCCATTAAAATTCAAAGACTCAGCAAGCCAAACACAATAGAAATTAGCGGAGCCTTTTCATGAAATAGCTCTGCACTTTACTCTGTTCTTCTACAAAGGACGCCCTCCAGCAGCTGAGCTCCTTCTCCTGTACTCGCACTGATGAAAGCCTGCATGCACTTTCCCAAATGTTATTGTGAAATAAAGATATTTATAGAGCCTATTATGTCTGGCTAATGATGAATCACCAGCTTTATGCCGTTTTCATGTATATAATGCACATTAAAAAGTCTGCAATTAGCAAATGAAAGTCATGTGCCCTTTATATAACAATACCCAGTCACACAATTTCCATTGTTACATTTGATGATGAAAACTGGTAAGCAAAAAGTTGAGAATAGGAAAATTAATCAAATAAAGTGGCCTGTTTACGTTCAGTACAGTATTCCTAACCTGTCAGGAATGTCATTTTTAGCTGGTGACAGGTTCCAAAAGTCTTTGCTATACGGATTTGAAAAATGTCTGCATTTTGAAAACTGGCACTACTTTATAAAACTTTTCTTCACATTACCAGGTGAGTCCTCTTAGGGGGAGGAGGGGGGTAGCAGCAGCCTGTGTGCACCAGTGTCTCAGTTTCCTCTCCCCCACACTCATCCAGCTCTCTCTGCCCCTCCCTGCTTCCTGTGTCATGTGCATTGAGCAGGCAGGAGGATGGTGTGGACACAGGCTGCTGCAACTATGGAACGACACTGCCAGTCCCAGCAGAGACGGGCAGCACGCGTAAGATAAACCAGTGACTACGCATTATGACTACATTAGACAGGGGAGACTGCTGATGGCCATGCTGGGTCACAGGACCATCCATCCACGGGCCATGTACGGACACAGTGGCAGAGGTGCACCAGCTGGATCTACAGGACAGATGGGCAGCACCTAAAGCAACTAAGATTAGTAAGCAACATTATGCGCTATATTCAGTACACACATTTGTCATACTGCTCAGCATTTCTAGATTTTCAGTAGTAAGATGGATGTTGGCCCCTTTATAAGCAGAGAGAGATGCAGTGCAAAGTTCTCAGCTCACTGATGGTGCCGTCATTAATCAGTGGTAGGCACAATGAGGTCACATGAAAATGGTACTGGATGTGATATCCCTGCAGGAACCAGCAGAGGTGAGAAGCTGCTTCATTTTGCATGTATTTTTTCTTTGTTATCCAACATTCCAAGTTTGAAGGCAAAATTCATACAACACGACAAACCCTTTTATAGAAAAAGGGCACCAAATTCCAACAGCACAAAACATAGTTTTTTCATTTTATAAACCACAACAATACTTTAAATGACAGATTATTACTTAATAGATACGTATAACCTTTCAGATGTCTTTATGCATGTTCCACTGAGGCCTCTATTCTTTGGATTACAGTCAGAATACTTCTAGAAGTCTTCTTAGAAGACTTTTATTGATGTAACTTGAGTTACAGTCATGAAGGAGGGGAGATGCCCTCCTCACAGATGTTGACAGAGCTAAATCCTCAGAAATAAGAGACAAGTGACTCGCCGAAGAGATTTCCCGACGGAGAGAGTGGTTAATGATGTGGGAGAGCCGAGTCACATGCAGCCAATCTCAATCTCGGCTTGACTGTATACTGCAGCTCCCGCCTCCATGACTGGAACAGAAGACATCAATACACTTTTCTTTAATAGAAGAATGGTGGCTTCAACCCCATGGATAAAGGTATCAGTGGAGCACTCCTATTGTGAAAATCATAACTGTGTCTTGAAAAAAAAAAAAAAAAAGAGCGGGGGGGGGGGGGGTCATTTATCATACACTGGTGCTTGTGTGCCAGCATATGATAAGGACCATGTCCCCTGTCAAGGTGGATATACAAGAGGTGTAAAGCTGGACAAAGCTATGCCAAGTCCCCACTCCTCCCCGACGCATATAATATGCAATCTTGCAATGCGATTAGTGTACATTTTGCTAATTTTAGAAAGCAAAGGATGCAATGATGAGGTCACATGATATTACTGATGCATGCAATAGAATACATGGGGAGAGCTGCTGGATACAGCCTAAGAAGCCACACCCCTTGACTCGCTACAATACTCGTACCAACCAGGATAACAGATAAAATTATAAAGTTGAATACATGGGAATATGATGGAAAACCATTTTTTGCCCCAAAGAAGGGGTGTCAGTTAGTACACTAGCGCACTATGGGAACCTGCCACTCGCTGTATTTGTGAAAAATGTGGTGACAGGTTCCCTTTAAGATATACTACGCCTAAACCCTTATTCGTACATGCTTCACACATGGAGCACCTCCACCCATTCCAGCCCATACACACACAGTACAAGATACGACTTACCCGTCGGGTATATTACAGGCACAGTTTAGCTATCCAGCAGAGATTTTCCAACACCTTCAATTTCTTCTTCAAACTGTTCAAATCCAACACTGATTCAGAAAGATCTGGGTTTTCTTGTAAAATCTGTAAAAAGTAGAATGTAATTGATAATTACACAGACATATTTTGCTGTAATCCACATAATTCACATTTGCTGTAAACCCCGTGATTTTTGCATTCCTATTTTTCACTTCCCACATTCCAAAAGCTATAACTTTTTAGTATGTTCTGTGCAGCTGGAAGTGAGGTAACCCCCCCCCCCCCCAAACGTGTGTCGCTTGTTTTTTATGACCCAAATGACACATCCCCTTTATTCTCTAGGTCAGTAAAATCATGGAGATAACACCTTTTACATCGTTTCGTGATGCCAAACATTTTAATATGTAAAGGGAAACCTTTTTTGAAGCTTTGAAGTATAATGTCTATATACTACTTCCCTAATACAGGCAGTCCGGGTTACATACAAGATAGGGTCTGTAGTTTTGTCTTAAGTTGAGTTTGTATGTAAGTCGGAACTGTATATTTTATCATTGTAATCCCTACAGAACTTTTTGGTCTCTGTGAAAATTGGATTTTAAAAATGTTGGGTTGTCATAAGAATCAATATTAACACTAAAGCATTGCAGACACATTTGATAACTGTTTCACGCTGTTTATTGTAGCCTAGGATTAAAGTACAATAATTCCCAATATCCAAAGGTCCGTTTGTAACTATGGGTCGTATGTAAGTCGTGTTCTTAAGTAGGGGACGCCTGTACAACCCTTCCAGAGGCAGGAGTAATAAGAATTGCGATATGATAGGCCTAAAAACCTAATAAGAGGCTCCATGTGTCATGGTATCTGAGCATTGTGGTCATGCTCTGTGACCATCACCTGATTGGTTTAATAAAATGTCCTCTATAATAAAAGTAGTGACCTTTCATGGTTATCATCCTGCTTGTTGATTATGAGATAACAACTGAAAAGTGATCTCTACAGAACAGGAAGAGTACATGTATAACAAGGCTCTGGACCACTTGAATTCAACATTAGCTTATTTTTGGACATCTACCACCAGGATGAATGATAGTAAACCGAGTACACTTACATGCTGTGTGTGTCCCCTCTGTCAGATCCACTTTTAAGTTTTTATGCCTTGTTTTCAGAATAAAAGGCTTTAAAAATGATGCTGAGGGGCTCCAGGCCCCATTAAAACCAATGGAGTCCAGAGCCCCTCAGGTTATTTGCAATAATTTTAAAATCCATTTTTTTTTGTAAAACAGCGAATAGAAGCTAAAAAAGAGTGGATCTGGCAGAGGGGGCACACACCAATATGTCAGTGTGCTTGGTTTACAACCTTCATGCTGGTGGTAGATGTCCTTTAAATAATTTTGATGGGAAATATGCCCCTTTAAACTAATCTGTAGTGGAAATTAAGTGAATTATTCTAAATCAAATTCTAACAAACTAACATAAAAAAAACCTATTCACAACATTAGAAGCGAATGTGAGCGGCTTTGTACTGGGGGTTGCCTTACAGAAAGCCGTCTAGAAAGAACAAGTGCCCTTTGAATGAATAGAGTTACGCGGCACGGGTCATATGCAAATAGATCTGACCTTTTTCTGTGCTTATTTGAGTGAAAAGCAGAGCCTTTCCAGCCGGTGAAACCCTCTCCTCTGAGGTTATCGTAAACTGTTTCCATACTCTGTTTAGCTTGGGAAGGTGGTCCCCCGATGACCTCGACGTACATCTCAGAGACTGACATAACACAACCGTGGCTTGCAGTAACTGGCGGCCATAAGTTATGTGCTCTCTGCAGGAAAGAAAATAAAAGCTATAATGGGCAGGCACAAAGCAATTATTCAATAACATGGATGAAATAGGAAGGCCAAGGACACTGGATGATCTGGTAATTAGTTGATCAAAAAAATAAAAAAATAGACTGTTACCAGCTAACAGTCCTCTAAACCAACCTGCCACCGCAGGAAGAGTATGTAATATCCTTCTAAAATTCTATCTTTTTAGGTTTACCCAAAAACCCACACTATTTATTTAAAAAGATGAGTCACTTTTTAGACGAAGTTTCCCCTCCCACTGTATGAGATACAGAAGGCAGAGGTAGAAGGATATCCCAAGGGAGCAAAGAGATAGAGACAAACTCCTCCATAGTGTAACAGCCTGCAAGGCTACAGCTCAGAGGAGTCATGGTAACTCCACCCAGAGCCCTTCTGTATCAAGAGAATAATTGAGTTGATTTTAGAAGGAGGCACTGGACAACAAATATAAGAAAATTACCACAATCGCAGTGCCTGGACCCAGGGAGAAGTGTCCGTGGTTTATCATGTTTTATTTGATTTAGTGTAAATGTGACTCTGACATTTTTATTTCAAAAACCAATGCCTCTTGGATATAGAACAAACTTATTAACCATGTACAGTTTCTTGACTTCCTCCTCAGTTTAGCCGGGCTCTCTACTAGCTGAGCTAATTTCTCTTATGTTCTGTCTAGTTGTTTACAGAGAGGGACTCCTAGGTGGAGAGGGGTTTGCTCCCTGCTGACACAGGACGAAGGAGGGGAGGGGAGGGGGGTTGGTTCATGTGACAGTGCTCTGTGTTACCAAGCCTGTTCAGAGCTGTGGATGCAGAAGTCTCCTGCACAGAATAGTGAGGTACAAGATCTCCCCTGTTCCCCAACATTCTGTAAATTTGCAGAACTTTCTCTGTCTCTCTTTCCGCACCTAATGCCATAGATCCCTCTGCAGTCCTTTTTCCACCTTCTGCTTTTCAGACACTTCTGGCATAACGAAGTGCTCACACTACAGGCTATATACTTCGTGTAACTGCTGGTTTCTACTACTTATTACATGCTGCATTGCTCTTCATGTGATGAAAGCTGCCAGGCTAATCATTATATAGCCTGTATGTACACTATGTAGTGTTCAATGGATTTATTTGTATGAATCTTACTGGATTGGGGGCTGGATTACTGAAAGAACACACAAGGTTAATGGGAAGTGATATCCTAAATTTGACAGGGCAGATATAGGAAAGGGTAAGTCTCTTCCCCCCCCTTTCCCACTGGTGAAAAAGTTTTTTGCAAGTAGCTGCAGAACACAACACACAACATAAAATAGGAACACAATTTAGAACTTGTTTTGTTTGTTATAAAAGTTAAAAATCATTACAACATTAAAGTTACTAAGTACACATGTGTATGGAGTTGGTAGGTTGCATAAATGTTGGCCAACAGCTATTGTATTTATCAAGTTCCTTAAATCTTACTGATTCATGAATATCATGTGGATCTGATTGATTCACGATCTAAGAGATGTGACTTGATTCGATTTCAAAATGCCAAAAGTAGGATGCTATAAACAACACAAACTTACCTGCACATCTACAATTTCCGTGTTTTTCTATGAGAATTTTGTGTTTCCTGGCTGTCATCCCCTAGTCTGTGTGTGTCTTTAGCAAGGCATCGAGTAATTCATCAACCATTCTACTGCCTGCAAAATGGCAGGGAAGAGGGGAGAAAACACATTTAGAAGAACTGGGCAGGTGTTCAATGGCGAGCGAAAAGGTGCCAAATGGGGTTATGATGATAGAGGGAAGGAATAATGAATAGTAATGAGTTTGGGTTGTAGCAGTTATAAAGCGTAAGAGGGCACAGATGAGAAAACAGGTTAGTTTCTGTCCTCAAAGAGTGCCACTCACGCTAGGTTTAGGACCTACAGTACCATAAGTCGCTGATCCGAAAATAGTCATCCCAATAATTATCCAAGGTCAGCTGACAAAAGTGTTACATTTGTTTTTTTGCATCTTTTATGCTACACCTAAATTTTGGTGTTGTTGACAAATGCAAAAAGTTGCTCACTCTTCTATAGCAGCGACTAACTGCAGCAGGTACATGAAGCCAACAAGCAGGCAATAACCAGGAATGGACTATCTTCAAACATCTACTTTTTGATTCCAGTCTGATTGTTGGCTTGTGCAAATGGGATCCGTCAACACTAAGGTCCAATCTGGTCGGCAAACGGGCATTAGGCCAGGGCCCCCTATCCTAAAAAATATTATTTACACCAAAACGCTTGGGATCAGGAACGAGCACCACAGGTTTTTGCATTGTTTCCATGTTTCCATGATGTATGTTCCTTTCTCAAGTGTTTGATATGAATGAATATGTGATCTGGCCAAGCCCTCACCTGCTGCCTTTGAAATGCGTTTCAATATGCAATTCAAACATAGCAATGCGAATGTGGTTCGAGGAGCCCAAACATCTTACACAGCACCGAAGGCCCTGATACCCTTAATCGTCCCCCCTGGTCTCAGGTGTTAGGATAGATAAATTAGACTGATAAGAAGAGAGAGGTAGAGATAGAATGGAGATCGAGAAATAAATAGACAGAGATAGGGGGAGGTTTATCAAGAGTGTCTGAGAGCAAAAACTGTTCAGTTGTCTCATCGCAACCAATCAGAGCTCAACTTTTATTCTGCTGTGAAAAATTAAAGCCCAAGCTCTGATTGGTTTGCCATGAGAAATTAAAACAGTTCTGCTCTCAGACACTTCTGATAATCTGAAATAGACGGAGCAGATTTATAAGGAAAGATTTTTTTATTGAAGTGGAATACAAGTGTAGTGGTAAGTATACTTGGTCAAGACTAATAACGTAGGAAAGTAGTATTATTTGTGTTTCCTATGGTTGAGGTGATATCAGGATGGGACATTATTGTAGAACTGGGCAATCAGTATTGGAAAGTATGGTTACTGTTTAACATTAACTTATGGATACAGTGGCTACTATAGCGGCTACTCATAGTGACTACTCATAGTGACTACTCATAGTGACTCTCATAGTGACTACTCATAGTGACTACTCATGTGACTACTCATTTGGCTACTCATAGTGGCTACTCTCGTTTTATGTCTCACCTGAGCTGCATCTTCTTCACCTTGAACAACTGCACCATCTGCAGCATTTTTAACCTTCGGACATCCCACCATGTCTTCACACCGAGAATGAAATGTAAAGGTTTTACGTTTATAAAGAGTTCCACACAATTGCAAAAGCCCCATTGCAAAACCACTTACCTGTCAACTCATAGTAAATAAGTGATGTGGTCTGTTCTATGATGGTACATGTTGATAGCCATTGTATAGGTCTGAACAAGATTTGATCCAATCAAAGGAAAGACTTTCTCCATGAAAGAATTTAAATTTTGTCTAAATTTACTTTCCCCTAGTCCCTTGTGACCTTGGTAAATAATCTCTCCTCCTATCACTATCATTAAAATGTGAACTCAATAGAGTGTGGAGGGTGTCTAAATCATCTCTGTGCCATCGCCACAATGATAACCCTCACGTGGGTAAGCACAATGCCCCGAGAACGTCAGATGAGTCAGATAACTTTCAGCATCACTTAAGAACCTGTCATACTTTGGCGGCGGCCGAGGGTGCGCATGAGATCAGTTGATTAATCTCGATAAATGTGCTGAGGGCTGAATCGCTCTTGATCAAATCACAAAAGGATTCTGCCAGTATGACCACAGTGATGTGAATGGATTAATCTATCCAGACCTTCACCTTGAAGCTTGGAAAGTTTTCTCAACGCTCTTCTGACTTATCTCTCTATGTGAAAAAGTCAATCAAATTTGAACGTTTCATTTTCTACTGTTTAAATGGAAAATATTCAGAATTTCACAATGAATATAAAATTCACTCTGCACAGTAGAAACCAAGACCTATAATATCAAGGCATTTACAGTTTCATAAAATGATGGTCTACTCTTAGGACATGTACCGTTATCAGACCACTTAGGTCCCACTCAGTGTTATAAACGGTTTTCAAGGTGTTACAGCTCTTGGACGAGCGCAGAGGCCTCTTCATCGTTATACAAGGTCTGTCTACCATCAGTACCCAGGGTAAATACTCATCATCTTAGTAGGTAGGTAACATATATGCAAAATGTAATGACTATCGTCCTTTGCGGACTGCCACTGCTTTTTCTGATTGGGGGGGGTTGCTGAGAACTGAACTCCCACTTATCTAGCATTAAAGGGGTTGGCCACTTATACTAAAAATATATGAATGCCAAAGGACAACTACACTGAAATGGAAGACGTAAAGAGAATGAGTGTAGACCGTAATAACTGCCGACCACCTCTATCCTCCGTAAGCCATTAGGACATAGGAACGAACGGGAAGTCCCTGTGTCCTGCAACCCAAAGGTCACGTGACCTGTGGCACATTAACAAACTTTAACAGGGTAAGTATAGAGAAAAAAATAGAGAAAAAATAGAGAAAAAATGAGAGGAAGGAATAAATCTTTTTTAGAGTAATCCACTGGACATAGAATAGTAACGCGTTGATGCTTTGTTTGCCTTTTTTTTCCCTCCTCTGACTTTGGGGTTCAGTTTGGTCTGACAATTTCCAGTCCATGTTTTTTGGTCACACATTAACCTCCCTGAACTCAGTGTGTACAGGATTCTAGCCATAATTCTGACTAAACAAGTCAGTCGGGCCAAACTTAGTGGTGTGCAATTGCCCTTACACAAATGTGGGTGCATTCGCAAACAGACTTTCAGACCATTAATTCCCAAACCCTGGTGGTTTGAAAGGTCAGGCCCTAGAAATATGGAAATTACATAGGCGGGTCAAACCATTAAAGTTTACCTCTTCAACATTTATTCTTTAATTCAGAAACTACAAGAATTTCATTTATAGGCATTCACCTACAATACTACAAGCACAATCGCGGGAGGGGAAACTCAAAAACATCCACCTTATTGCGGGTTGTAGGCAGACCAACTCACTTTGCTTCCTCAGCGCATGTCCTCCATTACATTTTGGAATATGATCTAACAATCCTTGTTCTCACTTGACACATCTTTCCATAAGCCCAAGACGCCTGGTTAGAAATTTGATCTAGAAGATTTTGTCCTTTTTTCGCGTAGACCTTGAAGGGACGTTGTCCTAAAGTAGAAGAAATTTGGATTCAGAAAGGAAGTGTGATGTGTTTAAAGAAATACAGTGAAGAAGAAAGTATCTAACCATACAGAAATCCCACCACCCTCCCACCTATAAACAGAAAAAAAAATTATAAAAACCCCCAAAAAACGAACAGATATCTACTTGATTTAACAATTTTGTATCTTTTTAGGTATGACATCACCTAGTGTACTCGACACCTGTTCATCGGTAGTTGATAGGTGAGCTGCCGATTTCTATAGAATAAAAAAAAAACAGTTCAAAATCGGAGAGATCGAATGTTTTGCCTGCCGATATCCCAGCGGACACTTAACGGAGTTGTCCAACTAATTTTAAAATTGATGCGAGGTAGAAGCTGATTAAATAATACACATAAAATGGTACTTCCTTTTGAATGTTCCCCTTGGCAGTGCCGTAGTGATGAGGTGGTCTGGTTTTTGGCTATTGACTGTGCAGCCATCCCTAAGCTTCAGTGGTCATGTGTCCCTAAATAGCAATCAAGATCTCTGCATTTGCATCATTTTGAATATTTAGGAAATATTTACATTCATAGGGGGTAACAATTTTTCAGGGCGGAGTCTGCCGACAAGACTCTCTTAAAGGGGTCAACCTCTGGGGACCCAAGTGTTTTCATCATTGGGGACAGGGACGCGATTTGGCAACTCTGTGTAGCGCTGTGTAATCTGTGTGTGCTATATAAATAAAGGAATTATTATCTGTGTGTCAGTAAATTAAGATGAATGTACGGCGATTTTCATTTTCAACATACCTTACGATATCTGTCTACTATGCATTACAAGATTTTCTCAGTTATATCCATATGCTATGAGTAGTTGGGTGCACCCAAAGGGTGCATGGTATTGCTGCCTAAATCCCTTCCCCTCTTCTTCAAATAAGCAGGACACAAATCTCCTGCTTATTTAAAAAGAGCCCGCGTTGGTCCAGGCGGGTGGCCGGAACATGTGATAGGTGCCTCATTAGCATACAGATTAAAACTTGAAATTTGTCAGAAACAAGAAAAGAAAAATAAAGAACATAATAAATGCGTGATAGAGATCACATTGCATTACACTTCACCAAGTGGTGCAACAGATTAATAAACTTAGGCAGCGTTCGGTAGAAAAAGCCTCTAAGTGCTTTATTGCTATATTGTGTTGTATATGGAATATCTATAACGAACACGGGATGTGCGACCATGTGCGCAGCACTTAGGGACCATATCACACCTATAAATATACACAATACACTATACTCTCCACAGACAATATAATAATACTTAATATCAGGCATCACATCAGAGATGATGGACATGCAGCGGGACTGCATAGAAGCAACCCAGCCCTATATAAGGTAAGCAGTGGCCCCAGCGCAGCTAAGAGATGAGTGTGTTGTATTATTACTGACAAACTATTAACTTGTTCTCTTGTATAATTAGCTCCATGGTACAGAAGGAAGAAGCTGTTGGAGCACAATGAGCACCACTGTGTATTCACGGACCGTCACGCTCAAATACTAATCTTGTTTTCCATCCTTATCTACATAGATTAACATAATTCTATAACTTGCAGTGATTCTATGGGTTGGAGGAAGGTAGGGCTGTCACGAATCCTACACAGACCAAACAAACTTCACAGAACCAACCTGATCTGGTTTTCTCTAATAAACACTATTTTCTGTATTTATTTAAATAAAAATACCAACCGGTTTTAGCTGATCATTGTGACGGCCTGTGACATGTGACACAAAACCACTAAAGCCACCTATTGGCATACTATAGCCCATTCAGTGCTGTGGGGACCACACAAATTTAAATTGTTCTAATTTAAAGGAAATCTACATCAACATCAAGCATGATAAACCCCTTAGACCGTAAGATCCAAGGCATCACGATGGTAGTAATCTTCTTATATTTGTTATGCATGGCCTCCTTCCTTCTAAATCCAGTCTTTAAATTATGCTAATGAGCCAATGAGGGGGGGGGGGGGGTACTGGAACCCCTCCTGTGCCATAGCTTCACAGGCTATACACTGTGTACAAGCACTTCTCCCTACCCCTTGCTCCCTCAGCACTTCATCCTCCCTCTGCCTGCTGTAATCTCACACAGTGTGAAAAGTGGATGGGCTTCTGCACCGTTGTAACAGTCCTGTGCAGCTACAGCATAGAGGGGTTCTGGTAAACACCCCACCTCCCCGAACACCTCTGTACTTTAACATCATTGTAAGAATTGTTTTGAGAAGAAGGAGGAACCATAACAAAATATAAGAAGAGATTACCACTGTCTCGGTGGCCTGGACTATAGTATGTCCTGGTTTATCATGATGGATTTTTGATGTAGAGTTCTTCTTAAAAGATTTCATGAGAAAGTAAATCCTGGATATGCCTTTAGGTCTATAACACAATGGAGTTAGTTAGGCAGCTTTGTGGTGTAGAGATTTTTTATCCTAGCTATGGTGGGGTAACAGGACCCACTTCATCCACAAAGACCTCATAGACAAGGGGACAACACAGTAAGTGACATTACCTGAAAAAATGATAGAAACCCCCCTTTAAAAAATTTGGGGCGAATATAAAGGGAGGCAATATCTGCCAACTAAATACAGCCATAAAACTTTACATTGTGAGACTCCCATTGTTAATAGCAGAAAAACATCTGGTTTTCGCTAACGATGCTTCAAGCCGGACGCTCCTTGAAGCCACTGTGTACTTTTCCATTCGTGCACCGGGGCTATCCGTTGCTGATGAAAACATGCGGCCAGCGGGGTGCTCGGGGTCTAATATGTGTGTCATTTTACGCTCAGTGTTAACAAGGCATGTGTGCCTGGCGGCTTCCGTTACCGTCACTTTGAGTTTTCTTTCACGCAGTTTTAGTGTGCTGAATTGCCCGCTCCATCTGTGCGGCGCCACCATCACACACGCACTATACCCAGCAGGCAGTCCAATTGCTGACGTAACTGACAAACACATATTTGATGAAATCAGAATATACTGAATGCCAAACTGGGAGGCAGCTGTTACAGTCGGCTTAACAAAAGCCTCTATATTAAAAATATTTATATTGCATGGCATAAATCGGGCAAGGATTGGGAAGATATAACAATTGAGAGACGACACTATGGGGACAAGACAGCCATGGGCAAGGTAACTATATGCGCATAATCCGAGTCATATGTCTTTTATGTTTCCTATTTAAATCCCCACCATAGGGCTATAAGTTGAATGATGTGTCTTATTCAACACTATGGGCAAATGATGTCAGTTTTCACTATGTTCTGATATTTTTCTTTATTTTACAGTTTTATTCTTCATATTCTGCCGTAAGTTTAAAGGGAATTAAAAAAACATATATTAAAACGCGAAGGGGAGGGAGACAATAAAGATCCACTGAATTGGACACAAGTTCCCTTAAATCCTCCCTATGTTGAGGATTTTACATCAGTTTTGAGGTAAAAACTGTTCTAGTTGCACATGGAACCGCAATCAAGCTCAGCTTTAACTTTATAGACAGAGTGGGTAAATGAAGCTGAGCTCATGATTGTGGTTGACATGGGGCAGCTAGAACAGTTCTGTTCTAAATCTCCCCCCTATATTAACTCAGATCCAGGGTTTGCTTGTCAGGTGAGCTATCATAGAAGTCCAAGGAGAAGTATGTGCTTACGGATGAGATGATCTTTACGTTCCCATTGATTTCTATGGGACTTGTAGAACTTGTTTGACAAGACAAGCCAATCTGGACGCCCCTGCCAACCTGTACAGGGGCATATCTAAGTCCAAAGCACTCAACAAGTTCAATCAGTCCTCATCTAAACTAGTGTTCCATGTGGCTACTGTTTAAGCGATTCATCTGAAAAGATGAAGAAGGACACTGGACTGATGGTCACCCCCATTACGCGTGAGGAGGATTGTGTGGGACACAGGCTGCTGCAACTATGGAACGACACTGCCAGTCCCAGCAGAGACGGGCAGCACGCGTAAGATAAACCAGTGACTACGCATTATGATACATTAGACAGGGGAGATGCTGATGGCCATGCTGGGTCACAGGACCCTCCATCCACGGGCCATGTACGGACACAGTGGCGAGGTGCACCAGCTGGATCTACAGGACAGATGGGCAGCACCTAAAGCAACTAAGATTAGTAAGCAACATTATGCGCCTATATCAGTACACACATTTGTCATACTGCTCAGCATTTCTAGATTTTCAGTAGTAAGATGGATGTTGGCCCCTTTTAAGCAGAGAGAGATGCAGTGCAAGTTCTCAGCTCACTGATGGTGCCGTCATTAATCAGTGGTAGGCACTATGAGGTCACATGAAAATGGTACTGGATGTGTATCCCTGCAGAACCAGCAGAGGTGAGAAGCTGCTTCATTTTGCATGTATTTTTCTTTGTTATCTAACATTCCAAGTTTGAAGGCAAATTCATACAACACGACAAAACCCTTTTATAGAAAAAGGGCACCAAATTCCAACAGCACAAAACATAGTTTTTTCACTTTATAAACCACAACAATACTTTAAATGACAGATTATTACTTAATAGATACGTATAACCTTTCAGATGTCTTCATGCATGTTCCACTGAGGCCTCTATTCTTTGGATTACAGTCAGAAAGAATACTTCTAGAAGTCTTCTTAGAAGACTTTTATTGATGTAACTTTAGTTACAGTCATGAAGGAGGGGAGATGCCCTCCTCACAGATGTTGACAGAGCTAAATCCTCAGAAATAAGAGACAAGGGACTCGCTGAAGAGATTTCCCGAGGGAGAGAGTGGTTAATGATGTGGGAGAGCCGAGTCACATGCAGCCAATCTCAATCTCTTCTTGACTGTATACTGCAGCTCCCGCCTACATGACTGGAACAGAAGACATCAATAAACTTCTTTTTTTTTTCTTTAATAGAAGAATGGTGGCTTCAATCCCATGGATAAAGGTATCAGTGGAGCACTCCTATTGTGAAAATCATAACTGTGTCTTGTAAAAAAAAAATAAAAAAAAAGACCGCATACACTGGTGCTTCTGCGACAGCATATAATAAGGACCATGTCCCCTGTCAAGGTGGATATATCAAGAGGTGTAAGCTGGACAAAGCTATGCCAAGTCCGGCCACTTCCCCGACGCATAAATAATATGCAATTTCTTGCAGTGCGATTAGTGTAAAGTTTGCAAATTTTAGAAAGCAAAAGGATGCAATGATGAGGTCACATGATATTACTGATGCATGCAGAGAATACATGGGGAGGAGCTGCTGGATACAGCCTAAGGAAGCCACACCCCCTTTGACTCGCTACAAATACTCGCTACCAGGATAACAGATAAAATTATAAAGTTGAATACATGGGAATATGATGAAAACCATTTTTAGCCCAAAGAAGGGTGTCAGTTAGTAACTAGCGCACTATGGGAACCTGCCACTAGCTGTATTTGTGAGAAATGTGGTGACAGGTTCCCTTTAAGGATATACTACGCCTAAACCCTTATTCGTACATGCTTCACACATGGAAGCACCTCCACCCATTCCAGCCCATACACACACAGTACAGAGATACGACTTACCCGTCGGGGTATATTACAGGCACAGTTAGTCTATCCAGCAGAGATTTCCCAACACCTTCAATTTCTTCAAACTGTTCAAAATCCAACACTGATTCAGAAAGATCTGGGTTTTCTTGTAAAATCTGTAAAAAGTAGAATGTAATTGATAATTACACAGACATATTTTGCTGTAATCACATAATTCACATAATTTGCTGTAAACCCCGTGATTTTTGCATTCCTATTTTTCACTTCCCACATTCCAAAAGCTATAACTTTTTAGTATGTTCTGTGCAGCTGGAAGTGAGGTAAGCCCCCCCCCCCAAACGTGTGTCGGCTTTGTTTTTATGACCCAAATGACACATCCCCTTTATTCTCTAGGTCAGTAAAATCGTGGAGATAACACCTTTTACATAGTTTTGTGATGCCAAACATTTTAATAATGTAAAAGGGGAAACCTTTTTTGAAGCTTTGAAGTATAATGTCTATATACTACTTCCCTAATACAGGCAGTCCCCGGGTTACATACAAGATAGGGTCTGTAGGTTTGTTCTTAAGTTGAGTTTGTATGTAAGTCGGAACTGTATATTTTATCATTGTAATCCCAGACAGAACTTTTTTGGTCTCTGTGAAAATTGGATTTTAAAAATGTTGGGTTGTCATAAGAATCAATATTAACACTAAAGCATTGCAGACACATTTGATAACTGTTTCAGCTGTTTATTGTAGCCTAGGAGTAAAGTACAATAAATTACCAATATCCAAAGGTCCGTTTGTAACTATGGGTCGTATGTAAGTCGAGTGTTCTTAAGTAGGGGACGCCTGTACACCCTTCCAGAGGCAGGAGGTAATAAGAATTGTGATATGATAGGCCTAAAAACCTTAATAAGAGGCTCCATGGTGTCAAGGTATCTGAGCATTGTGGTCATGCTCTGTGACCATCACCTGATTGGTTTAATAAAATGTCCTCTATATAAAAAGTAGTGACCTTTCATGGTTATCATCCTGCTTGTAATGATTATGAGATAACAACTGAAAAGTGATCTCTACAGAACAGGAAGAGTACATGTATAACAAGGCTCATGGACCACTTGAATTCAACATTAGCTTATTTTTGGACATCTACCACCAGGATGAATGATAGTAAACCGAGTACACTTACATGCTGATGTGTGTCCCCTCTGTCAGGATCCACTTTTAAGTTTCGTATGCCCTTGTTTTTCAGAATAAAAGGCTTTAAAAATGATGCTGAGGGGCTCCAGGCTCCATTAAAACCAATGGAGTCCAGAGCCCCTCAGGTTAATTTGCATAATTTTAAAATCCATTTTTTTTTGTAAAAAACAGCGAATAAGAAGCTAAAAGAAGAGTGGATCCTGGCAGAGGGGGCACACACCAATATGTCAGTGTGCTTGGTTTACAAACCTTCATGCTGGTGGTAGATGTCCTTTAAATAATTTTGATGGGGAAATATGCCCCTTTAAACTAATCTGTAGTGGAAATTAAGTGAATTATTCTAAATCAAATTCTAACAACTAACATTAGAAAAAAACCTATTCACAACACATTAGAAGCGAATGTGAGCGGCTTTGTACTGCGGGTGCCTTACAGAAAGCCGTCTTAGAAAAGAACAAGTGCCCTTTGAATGAATAGAGTTACGCGGCACGGGGTCATATGCAAATAGATCTGACCTTTTCTGCATTTGAGTGAAAAGCAAGAGCCATTTCCAGCCGGTGAACCCTCTCTTCTGAGGTTATCGTAAACTGTTTCCATACTCTGTTTAGCTTGGGAAGCGTGTCCCCCGATGACCTCGACGTACATCTCAGAGACTGACATAACACAACCGTGGCTTGCAGTAACTGGCGGCCATAATCGTATGTGCTCTGCAGGGAAAGAAATAAAAGCTATAATGGGCAGGAAACAAAGCAATTATTCAATAACATGGATGAAATGAGAAGGCCAAGGACACTGGATGATCTGGTAAATAAGTTGATCAAAAAAATAAAAAAAATAGACTGTTACCAGCCAACAGTCCTCTAACCAACCAGCCACCGCAGGAAGAGTATGTAATATCCTTTCTAAAATTATATCTTTTTAGGTTTACCCAAAAAACCCACACTATTTATTTAAAAAGATGAGTCACTTTTAGACGAAGTGTCCCCCTCCCACTGTATGAGATTACAGAAGGCAGAGGTAGAAGGGAAATCCCAAGAGAGCAAAGAGGATGGAGACAAACTCCTCCATAGTGTAACAGCCTGCAAGGCTACAGCTCAGAGGAGCTATGGTAACTCCACCCAGAGCCCTTCTGTATCATTAGAATAATTTGAGTTGATTTTAGAAGGAGGCAATGGATAACAAATATAAGAAAATTACCACAATCGCAGTGCCTGGACCCAGGAGTAAGTGTCCGTGGTTTATCATGCTTTATTTTGATTTAGTGTAAAGCGCGACTCTGACATTTTTGTTTCAAAAACCAATGCCTCTTGGATATAGAACAAACTTATTAACCATGTACAGTTTCTTTACTATCCTCCTCAGTTTAGCCAGGCTCTATACTAGCTGAGCTAATTTCTCTTATGATTCTGTCTAGTTGTTTACAGAGAGGACTCACAGGAGGAAGGAGAGGAGGGGAGGGGAGAGGAGAGGAGAGGAGGGGAGGGGAGGGGAGGGGTGGTGAGTGGGACAGTGATCTGTGTTACCAAGCCTGTTCAGAGCTGTGGATGCAGAAGTCTCCTTCACAGAATAGTGAGGTACAGGATCTCCCCTGTTCCCCAACATTCTGTAAATTTGCAGAACTTTCTCTGTCTCTCTTTACGCACCTAATGCCATAGATCCCTCTGCAGTCCTTCTTCCACCTTCAGCTTTTCAGACACTTCTGGCATAATGAGGAACAGTTTACCCTTAGTGATCACACTACAGGCTACATACTTTGTGTAACTGCTGGTTTCTACTACTTATTACATGCTGCATGCTCTTCAATGTGATGAAAGCTGCCAGGCTAATCATTATATAGACCTGTATGTACACTATGTAGTGTTCAATGGATTTATTTGTAGGAATCTTACTGGATTTGGGGCTGGATTACTGAAAGAAAACACAAGGTATAATGGGAAGTGATATCCTAAATTTGACAGGGCAGATATAGGAAAGGGTAAGTCTCTTCCCCCCCTTTCCCACTGGTGAAAAAGTTTTTTGACAAGTAGCTGCAGAACACAACACACAACATAAAATAGGAACACAATTTAGAACTTGTTTTGTTTGTTATAAAAGTTAAAAATCATTACAACATTAAAGTTACTAAGTACACATGTGTATGGAGTTGGTAGGTTGCATAAATGTTTGGCCAACAGCTATTGTATTTATACAAGTTCCTTAAATCTTACTGATTCATGAAATATCATGTGGATCTGATTGATGCACGATCTAGAGATGTGACTTGATTCGATTTCAAAATGCCAAAAGTAGGATGCTATAATACAACACAAACTTACCTGAGCAACATCTACAAATTTCCGGTGTTTTTCTATGAGAATTTTGGTTTCCTGGCTGTCATCCCCTAGTCTGATGTGTGTCTTTAGCAAGGCATCGAGTAATTCATTCAACCATTCTACTGCCTGCAAAATGGCAAGGGAAGAGGGGAGAAAACACATTTAGAAGAACTGGGCAGGTGTTCAATGGTGCCAAATGGGGTTATATGTGATAGAGGGAAGGAATGATGAATAGTAATGAGTTTGGTTGTAGCAGTATAAGAGCGTAAGAGGGCACAGATGAGAAAACAGGTTAGTTTCTGTCCTCAAAGAGTGCCACTCACGCTAGGTTTAGGACCTACAGTACCATAAGTCGCTGATCCGAAAATAGTCATTCCCAATAATTTATCCAAGGATCAGCTGACAAAAGTGTTACATTTGTTTTTTTGCATCTTTATGCTACACCTAAAATTTTGGTGTTGTTGACAAATGCAAAAAGTTGCTCACTCTTCTATAGCAGCGATAACTGCAGCAGGTACATGAAGCCAACAAGCAGGCAATAACCAGGAATGGACTATCCTTCAAACATCTACTTTTTGATTCCAGTCTTGATTGTTGGCTTGTGCAAATGGGATCCGTCAACACTAAGGTCCCATGCTGGGTCGGCAAACTGGGCATTTGGCCAGGGCCCCCTATCCTAAAAATATTAGTTTAAACCAAAACGCTTGGGAACAGGGATGAGCACCACAGGTTTTGCATTGTTTCCATGTTTCCATGATGAATGTTTCCTTTCTCAAGTGTTTTGATATGAATGAATATGTATCTGGGCCAAGCTCCTCCCTGCTGCCTTTGAAATGCGTTTCAATATGCAATTCAAACATAGCATGGGAATGTGGTTCGAGGAGCCCCAAACTTCTTACACAGCCGAGGGCCCATGATACCCTTAATCCGCCCCTGGTCTCAGGTGTTAAGGATAGATAAATTAGACTGATAAGAAGAGAGAGGTAGAGATAGTAATGGAGATCGAGAAATAAATAGACAGAGATAGGGGGAGGTTTATCAGAAGTGTCTGAGAGCAAAACTGTTCCAGTTGCTCATCGCAACCAATCAGAGCTCAACTTTTATTCTGCTGTGGAAAAATTAAAGCCCAAGCTCTGATTGGTTGCCATGAGAAATTAAAACAGTTCTGCTCTCAGACACTTCTGATAAATCTGAAATAGAACGGAGCAGATTTATAAGGAAAGATTTATTTTATTGAAGTGGAATACAAGTGTAGTGGTAAGTATACTTGGTCAAGACTAATAACGTAGGAAGTAGTATTATTTGTGTTTCCTATGGTTGAGGTGATATCAGGATGGGACATTATTGTAGAACTGGGCAATCAGTATTGGAAAGTATTGGTTACTGTTTAACATTAACTTATGGATACAGTGGCTACTCATAGCGGCTACTCATAGTGACTACTCATAGTGACTACTCATAGTGACTACTCATAGTGACTACTCATAGTGACTACTCATAGTGGCTACTCATAGTGGCTACTCATAGTTTTATGTCTCACCTGAGCTGCATCTTCTTCACACTTGAACAACTGCACCATCTGCAGCATTTTTAACCTTCGGACATCCACCATGTCTTCACACCTGAGAATAGAAATGTAAAGGTTTTACGTTTATAAAGAGTTCCAACAATTAGCAAAAAGCCCCATTGCAAAACCACTTACCTGTCAACTCATAGTAATAAGTGATGTGGCTGTTCTATGATGGTTACATGTGATAGCCATGTATAGGTCTGAACAGATTTGATCCAATCAAAGGAAAGACTTTCTCCATGAAAGAATTTAAACATTTTGTCCTAAATTTTACTTTTCCCCTTAGTCCCTTGTGACCTTGGATAAATAATCTCTCCTCCTATCAACTATCATTAAAATGTGAACTCAATAGAGTGTGGAGGGTGTCTAAATCATCTCTGTGCCATCGCCACAATGATAACCTCACGTGGGTAAGCACAATGCCCCGAGACGTCAGGATGAGTCAGATAACTTTCAGCATCACTTAAGAACCTGTCATGACTTTGGCGCGGCCGAGGGTGCGCATGAGAATCAGTTGATTTAATCTCGATAAATGTGCTGAGGGCTGAATCGCTCTTGATCAAATCACAAAAGGATTCTGCCCAGTATGACCACAGTGATGTGAATGGATTAATCTATCCAGACCTTCACCTTGAAGCTTGGAAAGTTTTCTCAACGCTCTTCTGACTTCTATCTTTTTATGTGAAAAAGTCAATCAAATTTGAACGTTTCATTTTCTACTGTTTAAATGGAAAATA
Source organism: Engystomops pustulosus (assembly GCA_019512145.1). Lineage (NCBI taxonomy): Eukaryota > Metazoa > Chordata > Amphibia > Anura > Leptodactylidae > Engystomops > Engystomops pustulosus. The sequence goes on along the minus strand of CM033648.1, from coordinate 72,455,984 downwards.
TTCAGAATTTCACAATGAATATAAAATCACTGCACAGTAGAAACAAGACCATAATATCAAGGCAATTTACAGTTTCATAAAATGAATGGTCTACTCTTAGGACATGTACCTGATATCAGACCACTTGAGGTCCCACTCAGGGTTATAAACGGTTTCAAGGTGTTACAGCTCTTGGGACGAGCGCAGAGGCCTCTTCATCTTATACAAGAGTCTGTCTACCATCAGTAGCCCAGAGTAATACATCATCATCTTAGTAGGTAGGTAACATATATGCAAAATGTAATGACTATCGTCCTTTGTGGACTGCCACAGCTTTTTCTGATTGGCTGGGGTGCTGAAAACTGAACTCCCACTTATCTAGCATTAAAGGGGTTGGCCACTTATACTAAAAATTAATGAATGCCAAAGGACAACTACACTGAAATGGAAGACGTAAAGAGAATGAGTGTAGACCGTAATAACTGCATGACCACCTCTATCCTCCGTAAGCCATTAGGACATAGGACGACACGGGAAGTCCTGTGTCCTGCAACCCAAAGGTCACGTGACCTGTGGCAATTAACAAACTTTAACAGGGTAAGTATAGAGAAAAAAAATAGAGAAAAAATAGAGAAAAAATGAGAGGAAGGAATAAATCTTTTTTAGAGCAATCCACTGGACATAGAATAGTTAACGCTTTGATGCTTTGTTTGCCTTTTTATCCCTCCTCTGGCTTGGGGTTCAGTTTGGTCTGACAATTTCAGTCTGTTTTTTGGTCACATTAACCTCCCTGAACTCAGTTGTACAGGATTCTAGCCAATAATTCTGACTAACAAGTCAGTCAGGCCAAACTTAGTGGTGCGCAATTGCCCTTACACAAATGTGGGTGCATTCGCAAGCAGACTTTCAGACCATTAATTCCCAAACCCTGGTGGTCTCAGAGGACAGGCCCCAGAAATATAAAAATTACATAGACGTGTCAAACCATTTAAAGAAAGTTTACCTCTTCAACATTTTATTCTTCAATTCAGAAACAAGAATTTCATTTATTAGGCATTTCCACCTACAATACTACAAGCACATCGCGGGAGGGGAAACTCAAAAACATCCACCTTATTGCGGGTGTAGGCAGACCAACTCACCTTTGCTTCCTCAGCTGCATGTCCTCCATTACATTTTGGATATGATCTACATTATCCTTGTTCTCACTTGACACATCTTTCCCATAAGCCCAAGACGCCTGGTTAGAAATTTGATCTAGAAGATTTTGTCCTTTCTCGCGTAGACCTTGAAGTCCGGTATCTAAAAGTAGAAGAAATTTAGGATTCAGAAAGGAAGTGTGATGTGTTTAAAGAAATACAGTGAAGAAGAAAGTATCTAACCATACAGAAAATCCCACCACCCTCCCAACCTATAAACAGAAAAAAAATTATAAAAAAACACCCAAAAAACGAACAGAATATCTACTTGATTTAACAATTTTTGTATCTTTTTAGGTATGACAATCACCTAGTGTACTCGACAACCTGTTCATCAGGTAGTTGATAGGTGAGCTGCCGATTTCTATAGAATAAAAAAAACAGTCAAAATCGGAGAGACGAATGTTTTGCCTCCGATATCCCAGCGGACACTTAACGGAGTTGTCCAACTAATTTTAATATTGATGCGAAGGTAGAGAGCTGAATAAAATACAATAAAAATGGTACTTACCTTTTGAATGTTCCCCTTGGCAGTGCCGTAGTGATGATGGTCTGGTTTTTGGCTATTGACTGTGCAGCCAATCCCTAAGCTTCAGTGGTCATGTGTCCATAAATAGCAAATCAGATCTCTGCATTTGCATCAATTTTGAAATATGTAGGAAATATTTAGCATTCATAGGGGGTAACAATTTTTCAGGGCGGAGTCTGCCGACAAGACTCTCTTAAAGGGAGTCAACCTCCTGGACCAAGTGTTTTCATCATTGGGGACAGGGACCGATTTGGCAAGCTCTGTGTAGCGCTGTGTAATCTGTGTGTGCTATATAAATAAAGGAATTATTATCTGTTGTCAGTAAGTTAAAGATGAATGTACTGCGATTTTCAACATACCTTTACGATATCTGTCTACTATGCCATTTACAAGATTTTCTCAGTTTAATCCATATGCTAATGAGGTAGTTGGTGCACCCAAAGGGTGCAGGTATTGCTGCCTAAATCCCTTCCCTCTTCTTCAAATAAGCAGGAGACAAATCTCCAGCTTATTTAAAAGAGCCCCGTGGTCCAGGCGGGTGGCAGGAACATGTGATAGGTGCCTCATTAGCATACAGATTAAACTTGAAATTTGTCAGAAACAACAATAATAGCGTGATAGAGATCACATTGCATTACACTTCACCAAGTGGTCAACAGATTATGAAACTTAGCAGCGTTGGTAGAAACCTCTTAAATGCTTTATTGCTATATTGTGTGTATATGAGAATATCTAGTAAAGACACGGGATGTGCGACCATTGGTGCCAGACACTTAGGTGACACATATCATACCTATAATATAACAGAAATAACTAGACACAGATAATATAATAATACTTAATATCAAGGCATCACATCAGAGATGATGGAGATGCAGCTGGACTGCATAGAAGCAACCCAGCCCTATAGAATTGTAGCAGTGGCCAGCGCAGCAGAGATGAGTGTGTGTATTATTATTGACAAACTATTAACTTGTTCTCTTGAATAATTAGCTCCATGGTACAGAAGAAGAAGCTGTTGGAGCACAATGAGCACCACTGTGTATTCAGGAGCCGCACGCTCAAATACTAATCTTGTTTTCCATCCCTTATCTACATAGAATTAACATAATTCTATAACTTGCAGTGGATTCTATGGGTGGAGGAAGGGTAGGGCTGCTCACGAATCCTACACAGACCAACAACTTCACAGAACCAACCCTGAGCTGGTTTTCTCTAATAAACACTATTTTCTGTTATTTATTTAAATAAAAATACCAACCAGTTTAGCTGATCATTGTGACGCCTGTACATGTGACACAAAACCACTAAAGCCACCTATTGGCATACTATAGCCCATCAGTTGCTGTTGGGGACCACACAAATTGAAATTTTTTAATTTGAAGGAAATCTACCATCAACATCAAGCATGATAAACCCCTTAGACCGTAGATTCAGGCATCAGGACGGTAGTAATCTTCTTATATTTGTTATCCATGGCCTCCTTCCTTCTAAAATCCAGCTTTAAATTATGCCAATGAGCCAATGAGGGGGGGGGGGGGGTACCGGAACCCCTCTGTGCCATAGCTTCACAGGCTTATACACTGTGTACAAGCACTTCTCCCTACCCCTTGCTCCCTCAGCACTTCATCCTCCCTCTGCCTGCTGTAATCTCACACAGTGTGAAATGTGGATGGGCTCCTGCACAGTGTAACAGCCTGTGAAGCTACAGCATAGAGGGGGTTCTGGTAACACCCCCACCTCCCCGAACACCTCTGTTACTTTAACATCATTTTAGAGATTGTTTTGAGAAGAAAGGAGGCCATACATAACAAATATAAGAAGATTACCACTGTCTCGGTGCCTGGATCTATAAGTAATGTCCCTGGTTTATCATGATGGATTTTGATGGTAGATTTCCTTTAAAAGATTTCATGAGAAAGTAAATCCTGGATATGCTCTTTAGGTTATAGACACAAATGGAGTTTTAGCAGCTTTTGTGCTGTAGAGATTTTTTATCCTAAGCTATGGTGGGGTAACAGGACCCACTTCATCCAACAAATGACCTCCATAGACAAGGGGACAACACAGTAAGTGACATTACCTGAAAAATTGATAGAAACCCCCCTTTAACAAATTTGGGGAATATAAAGGGAGGCAATATCTGCAACTAATAAACAGCAAAAACTTTACATTGTGAAACCTCCCATTGTTAATAGCAAGAAAACATCTGTTTGCGCTAACGATGGCTTACAACGCCGGACGCATCCATGACCACTGTGTACGTTTTCCGTGCACCGCGGCTATCCGTAGCTGATGAAAACATGCGGCCAGCGGGTGCTCGGGGTCTAATATGTGTTTATTTTACGCTCAGTGTACAGGATGTGCCTGGCGGCTTCTTACCGACACTTTTGAGTTTTTCTTCAAGCAGTTTTAATGTTTGCTGAATTGCCGCTCCATCTGTGGGCGCCACATCAACACACAGCATACCCAGCAGGCCGTCCAATTGCTGCGATAACTGACAAAAACAATATTTAGAAATCAGAATACTGCAATGCCCAAAACTGGGAGGCAAGCTGTTACCAGGCTCGGCAACAAAAGCCTTCTATATTAAAAATATTTCATATTCAGGCAAAATCGGGAAGGATTGGGAAAACAATTGGAGCCGGTATGGGGACAAGCAGCATGGGCAATGTGTAACTATATGCGGCATAATCCAGAGTCATTGTCTTTTATGTTTCCCTATTACATCCCACCAATGGCTATAAATTTAATGATGTGTCCTTATTCCACCTATGGGCAATGTATTTCAGTTTTCACTATTTTCTTGATATTTTTCTTTATTTTACAGTTTATTCTTCATATTCTGCCGTAAAGTTTAAAGGGGAATTAAAAAAACATATTAAAAGCGAAGGGGGAGGGAGACAATAAAGAGTCCCCTGAATTGGACACAAGTCCCTTAATCCTCCCTATGTCTGAGATTTATCATCAAGTTTCTGAGGTAAAACTGTTCTAGTTGCACATGGAAACCAATCAGAGCTCAGCTTTAACTTTATAGACAGAGGTGGGAAAATGAAAGCTGAGCTCTGATTGGTTGACATGGGCATCTAGAACAGTTCTGTTCTAAATCTCCCCCTATATTACTAAGTCAGGGTTTGCTTGCAGGATGAGCTAATCATAGAAGTCCCAGGAGAAGTAATGTGGCTTAGGATGAGATATATCTTACGTTCCATTGATTTCTATGGGACTTCTAGAATTGTTTACAAGACAAGCCAATCTTGGACGCCCCAACCTGTAAGGGGCATATGCTAATCCAAAGCACTCAAAAGTCAATCAGTCATCTCTAAACTATTGTTTCCATGTGGCTACTGTTAAGCAGATCTCTGAAAAGATGAAGAAGGACAACTTGGACTTGATGGTCACCCCCATTACCATCTCCACATAACAAAAAAAAAAAAAATCTGCCATCAGAATAGATTAGGAAAAACAATAGTTTTCAGTTTCTAGAATAACTCATACAAAAAACTTGGAAAAGAGGTAAACATGTGGATTATTATGTTTGTGTTTTATGAGAGGCCATAGAAAGCTCCAGTTGGTGGTAGGCATCGGCCCTGGAGATCTGTGTAATACATTAGTTTGAGTTAGTAGTAGAAGAACTGTGAAAAATGCATTTATATTCCAGTATAGTAGCTGGAATTGGAGAACTGGAAGAGTCTCCTCACACTGCTGTGCTCTTGATCTCTGCATTTAAACTTCCCCTCCCCTCTGCTGTCATATCCAACCAGGAGGGGAAGGGCTGTGCCGGACAGTAAAAAGATTTCTCACTATAGTGCACCAAGTCTGGCTATAGTGATGGGGAAAGATTTATCAGTGCAGAACTGTTCTAGACGCCCATGGCAGCCAATCCGAGCTCAGCTTTCATTATCTCAAAGTTGTTTATGAAACTAAAGCTGAGCTCAGATTTTTTTTTCCATGGGCAACTAGAACAGTTTTACCTCAGACACTTATGATAAATCTCCCCGTATAAATACATTTTTAACAGTCCTGCTGCTACTAACACAAATAGATGAATGGATACACCCTTCTCCAGAGACAATATTTAATACTATCTACAGCTTTGTATGGCCAAAACTGCTGGTAGACTCCCTTATAAATTGTTTAGTGTAATGTGTCATACCTCCTGGGCCACTCCATGAAATTCTAGCGCTATCTGCAGCAGGTTCTGTCGAAACTCTAACTGGCTTGCCTGTCGGTAACAGACGTCACTGAGCCGCTGCTGTAGGCCCTTCAGCTCCACCAGGTCCTCTTCATCACCTGCATTTAGCAAAGCTGCGATCTGCTGATTCAGCTCAACATAAACAGCAAACCATTCCTACAGGAAAAGGAAAATGAATCATGCCACGGAGGAACATAGAACTGGAACAATACAGATTGTAAACCTACCACATCAAAGGAGGTCTCACAACCAATGCAAGTGAAAACATCAAAAACCCATAAAGAATACGAACAAATGTCAGGAGACAGTTTTCTTTGAGATAGATATTAGTTGGAGAATTCCGCTTGAGGTGTAGAATTGGACGACTGGAATCTGTTCCGAATTACATGACTAATTTTATTTGGTGAAAATCAAAGTTTCGCCACGTGTAGTACCGACGTTTCAGGAGCAGAGGGTTGTGAAAGCCGTGACCGACCTCCTGGAGCCCTTCTGCCGGTCAGTAACCCTGAATCGGCCTGGGGGAACTGGATACTCCCACTCCCAAACATCCGGAAAGGGCGCTGCCTAGACGGCCGGCTACTCTCGTTCGCCACCAGGAGAACCCGCATCCCAAGGCTGAGTAAAGGCTCCAGGAAGTCGCTCACTGTTGCCACAACCTCCTAAGCTTGGAGGAATTCATTTAGGACCCAAATTGAATTTTTGGAAAAATATATTGAATCCAATTTTTGAGTAATTCTCTACATTACCAATGTATTACAAATGGCAAGGAGCAGCCATACCTGATGCCCACCTGCTTTGACAAGGTATATAAACCCTATATGGCACCTTCCGCCTGATGGCGATACTCGCCCGGAACAATCACAAAGAATTTGACGTCCCCAATACATACTTTACTCCCATAAATAAAGGTGCATCCTCATAAACCAGTTGCACTTACTCAGATCCGGGACCTTTGACCTTCTTATTTGTGTTATCCACGTCTCATCCTCCCCCTGCTCCCTTGGCACTTCCACCTCCCTCTGCCTGCTGTAATCTCATACCGTGGAAGGGGGTGAGTGTAGCAAGAGGGGCTATGGTAACACCCCCAGAGCCCTTATGGTTCATTAGTGTAATTTTAAAAGTTGATTTTAAAAGGAAGGCGGCCATGGATAACAAACGTAACAAGATTACCATCGTCACAGTGCCCGGATCTATGGGTAAGTGCCATTGGTTGATCATGCTGGATTTTGATAGTAGATTTCCTTTCATGGCCTCCATGTTGCGCTCCATTAAGCCCAGACTGTTTACCTTGTTGTAAATAGCTTTTTTAATAAGTTGGATGCAATTATCTCTGCTATATTTAGAATGGAGTGCGGGCAATGACCCAGCATAAGCTCCAGCTATTCTATTAATGATGAGTATTCCAGCAGGTAATAATAGCATCGTGTGATAGAGGACTTGTCAGCAAAGAGATAACGGCAAAAATAAAGCGAGTGGCTCGTTCCATGAGAAACAATTACACTACAAGTTCATAGATAGTGATACTCCATCCTCGGTCACTGATGGCTCCTGATTCCAGCACAAGGTGGTCAATCCTCATGTACATGGAATGGATGTTCAATAGCATTACACATAAAGATGTTATAATGGAGGGACATGTGCGTTCAGGCATAAGAATAGATTAAGGAGAAGCTGGTTTATAATGCAAGTTAGTACATAACTACACAATGACATCATTTGTAATGCACAGTTCCTAAACTTGCCCCTTTTGTCTTGTATCTTGACCTCAATGAGTCAGCTTTGGGGGGCATTTACCCTATCCGCGACTGTGCCTATGCCACTAACTTGATTTTGGTTTCCGCATAAACGTGCCCTTTAAGTGCTAACCAAATGGTCATATTAATAATATCCCCAGCTAATTCATGTTATACACGTGATATATATATAACGTGTTCTGATCCGGTTAGAGTAAGGACACACATGGCAGCTGTGACATGACCACCCACAGTGCTGCTATGCATCCTGCCAATGGTTTAGTGTGTTAACAGTCATTTAGTTTTGTGCTTAAATCTACAAAACCACAAATCCATTAATAAAAGACCAAACTATAAAAATACATTTTCTCACAGTCTAATAGAAAGCACAGGCCGTGTGCACAGCTGCAGGGTTAGCGGCCATACTGCTGCAGCAACTGTATGTGTCTCCTCACCTTAAAGAAAATCTACCATTAGTATTTATGCATTATGAAGCAAATATACCTTGAGAATGTTGTAGCTACACTGATGCAGAAACATATCTTATTTAATCCGTGAACCGAGTGGTTCTGCTCAAAAAACAATTATAACATTTAGGACCTTGGGAAAGCTGGGTGCCTACATAAACACATTACACACAATGCTTCCTGAACTATCCAAACAGGACTAATCAACCTGAGCTGGATGACTCCTACACAGCAGCTAGAGGATGGTGCAGCGACTGATTACTTCTGCCTGTCAGGTAGAACACAGCGATGACTGTGCTGGGTAGGACAAGGCTGGAGCAGTGCGTAATTAGGGTGAGGAGAAGCGCTGAGCCAGCCACCGGAGCAACAGAGCCTCATTATCATCATTTTAGAATTGCTTTTTATGCAAAACCACTCGCTTCAGGGATTATACAAGATATGTTTATGCATCTGTGTAGCTACAGCATTCTCATGATTTTGTTTGGTTCATAATGCATAGAATCAAATGGTAAATTTCCTTTAAAGCGCCATGCAAAGCAGCAGACAGTGTAAGGTAGCAGTCCTGGAGATCTGTGTAACCAATCCTTTGTGAGTGTTGTTAGCAAGAAACAAAAAATGTGTTAATATTCCAGGAGTGTAGATGTACTCCTAGCACTCCAGTTCACTGATGCCCCACATACACCAGAGTGCTCCAAGTCCAGCTACAACACTGGAATATTAATGCATTTTTCCCAGTCCAACTGCTACTAACATTTCATTAGTGAGGGGAGGCTGCCGGGCATTTCATTAGTGAGGGGAGGCTGCCGGGCATTTCATTAGTGAGGGGAGGCTGCCAGGCATTTCATTAGTGAGGGGAGGCTGCCAGGCATTTCATTAGTGAGGGGAAGCTGCCGGGCATTTCATTAATGAGGGGAGGCTGCTGGGCATTTTATTAATGAGGGGAGGCTGCCGGGCATTTTATTAATGAGGGGAGGCTGTCGGGCATTTCATTAATGAGGGGAGGCTGTCAGGCATTTCATTAATGAGGGGAGGCTGTCAGGCATTTCATTAATGAGGGACGGCCTGTCGCCATTTCATTAGTGAGGGGAGGCTGCCGGGCATTTCATTAGTGAGGAGAGGCTGCCGGGCATTTAATTAATGAGGGGAGGCTGCTGGGCATTTTATTAGCGAGGGGAGGCATAAGGGAGGGGAAAATTGGTGTTGACAGTATATTAGTAAACTGTGGGTGCATTGGGGTCTTATAACCTACATCCCCCTGCTGCCATGACAGAGTGGCGATGCCGGCGTGCCTGTGCTTACACTGTGCTGACTCTCAATCTCTTCATGTTTCTGTTGTAAAGCCTGAGATGCTCTGATGGAGTCACCAATTCCCCACTGTGTTCTGAGCTGTTCTGACCCGGGTCCTTCCAGCCAGTTTACGACCTGCAAGAGGGACACAAGTCATTAGCAATGGATTATTTACTAGCAACAACAAGAGGATAGATGAAGAAGAATAACAGTGGTTATTGTCAGCGGTGCATGTGCGGCCAAATCTACTCACTGCAAGGGCATGACGAGGATCAGGTAATCCCTAACATCGTAATGGGGATATTACGCTCAGCACAACTTCACTTTTAGATATAAAATTTTTGGACCCTTTATATCTAATCTCCAGGGTTCTAATCCCACCATCACCGCGCTACCCATGCGCTGTACAAGAGATGTACCACAGCTGACACGTGCCTGACCTTGCTCCATCTAATTCTCACTTCTCCGCACTGCTAGTGACTCAGCCCTGGATTAAGACTTCCCGGATAAGAAGATTTTGTCACTATAACCTAACTAAGAGACATTTCATATGATCAAAGCAGACACTTCCAGGACTACAGATTATGCTTCACTAGAACATCATCTTAATACCTCACTGACCTGAGCGCGTTAAACTCAGTAAATTACCGGTTGAGCCTTAACAAGCTGCGCTACACAGAAAGAAGTAGGATGTATACACTGAAGATAGCACCTACTTATACAGTAGCACCGGGCCGAGGAGTAGTTACTGCTATATAGGCACTCACTTCTAGGCATTTTTTTAAATTCACAAAATGGTGTTGTCAGTTGAGGGTGTGTCTATACAATTTCAAACTGTCCAATCACTGGCCAGGGTAGAGGGACAAAGCTCTTTGAGGAATAATAGAATGTACAAGTTACAAGTGACAGATGTTGAGTTCCAAATTCATCAAAACCATCTTGTATAGGTGGACCCCCCATTAGAGTCATATTGATGACCTATACTATTGGTAGGTCATCAGAATCCTATGGAAAACACCTTTTAGAAAGTTGTATCATTCTTTCACTCTGGAATTATACACTGAATGGACACGTAACGTATTTGGAGCATCCCCGTGGGGAAATTAGACATGCCCCGCAGTGTGCATAATAATTCCTTGGATCAAATTCAGCTAAAAATCATTTCTTTCAGATCGCCATATAATCAACTTTATAATTTTATCTGGTACCCAGATATGTACAGCAAGTTGAGGGGGGCGTGGCCTCTTCAGACTAAATCCAGCATCTCTTCCCCATGCTTTCTCAGTATGCATCAGTAATGCCATGTGTCCAGAATGGCATCATCTCAGGTCCTATAGCTTCATAACATTACCAAACTGTACACCATGCATATATCTGATCATGAAATCACAGCAGCCTGCATGGACTTCTACTCCTCTCCATGCCTCCTTGCAGACATGGATTTAGAGAATGTGAGTGAAGATCCCCATCTCTGCTAATGGTAGGATTTGTCTTTACAACAATCTCATCACTACCTATCACATCTACCTCAAATCTAACATATTGTTTCAAAAAAAAAAAAGCTATGATACTGTAATATAGGAAAAGGAAAAAAAGCTATGACCAGAAGTATCAATAACCCCATGTGGATGACCAGTCATCCTTCTGCCTCTCACCTGCATAACCTTCTGCTGAATTTCATCAAGCTGCGTGCGTTTGCTGCGCTGTCTGCACACTTCTTGGTAACGGGTGTATTGTTCTCGGAGGGAGTCGAGAAGTTTCATGACCTGAGGCTGAGCCAATAATTCATCGTCCATTGGCGACCACGCGACACCTCCCTCCAAACCATTAAAGCGTCGCTGCTGAAGTTCAGATAGCAGCTCATGACCTTTAGGGGAGAAAAAAAAATGAAATAAAAGTAACAAAATAAGAAAAAAAGAAATATTTTGTATGAAAACCATGTTTACAATTTCCATATATATTTTTCTTTAAAACATTGGATATGTGGAGTATTAGATGATTCAAAGGCAGCCAAGCGTGGGCCGCCCCCCCCCCCAAAGGCAGCCAAGCGTGGGCCCCCAAAGGCAGCCGAGCGTGGGCCGCCCCCTCCAAAGGCAGTCAAGCGTGAACTCTGGACTTCCCTATGCTGTCCTGTGTCTCTTCTTGACCCCTTCCATCATAACAACCCCTATATCTGTGGTTGGAGGGATGTGCCAAAAACATCCAGTAATGTCTGCACAACCTGACGGGATTCAGCAGGACAGCACAAGAATTCCCAAGCCCTGCTGTCCGGGAGTCACGCAACCAAGCAAATTTTATCAGGGTTAGTATAATATGGGCTACCCTATTAGGGTCTTATCCTTACCCTGTTACATTTTTGTTGACAACAAAAGTTGACAACTCTTTTAAAACTACCAATATACTTTTTTTCTTTTTTACAGAAGACATTATCTCCCGATTACAGAAAATACTTAAATTCTGTATAAAATAAAAACCATCAAAATTAAACCTCATCCTCAGCTTTTAAACTGTAACCTTTGTTTTAAAAAATTTTAAAATAATTTGAGAAGTTGCAAGTTTAGCTCCAGTCGTAACTGCAGAGACATAACAAAGGGAATGTATAGATCAATTTCTGTTAAGGGCAATGGCAGGACCCCTTTAAAGGCCATAATTTTTATGGGAGGCATCTGATGCATAAATAGCAATAACCCTCTGTGTAAAGTGTATGTTTGTCTCTCACAGGAGAGGATGTACTTGCTGTGCTTCATATTCAGCTGATTTGTGGGAAATCTGTATGATATGTCATAAGAGATCTAAGAATATTTAAGGCAGGGACTGAATTCTTTAAGAATAGCTCAGCCTATTACATATCGTGACTCATCATTTCCCAAAACTGGTCAGGGGCATAACTAAAGGGGTAGAAGCCACAGCAGCTGCTATGGGGCCCACAGTATCAGGGGGCCCTGGAACCTGGGGTATTGGGAGTGCATATGCTTCATGTCTGTATATGATGTATATATGGTCTATACGTGTGTGTATAGTATATGTTTTATAACAGGGAAGAGGACCCCCATTCAAAAGTCTGCAATGGGGCCCTGTCTCTCCTAGTTACGCCCCTGCCTCAGATCGCTATATCAGAACTATACACACCTCATCCGCAGTCTTCAAGCAATACAACAACCAGCTAATAGAACGTAGTTAAGAGCCGATGATCTTTCGTGACTTTCTAAACATTGTACTCAAGTGGAAATGTGAGGACTCACAGATCCGCTCTCCGCTATTAATTAAAATGCCCCCATTCATTTCAGTGGGTGATATAATTATCTCCGGTGATCTCTAGATGAAAATCTCAGCTACAGACATCACTTCAGTTTTCAGCGCTGTTTGAACTGCTGGGCTTCATAAATATCAATAGATGCGTGATTAAATGGAAGGCGTTCAAAGCAAATAGCATGAATCACCGGCGAAATATAGACGTGATGGAACAGAAACTGTGGTCCGCTGGTAAATAATTCTCATATTTAAAGAGAATCTGTCTATTTCCATCAGGAAAATACAATCTGCCGGTCTGCCAGTATTGCGTAGATTAGAATGTCCTATCTGCAGGCAGAATGTTATAGAGCAGGAGGAGCTGAGCAGATTGTAAACATTTACCTATATGCAGGTAGAATGTTATACAGCAGGAGGAGCTGAGCAGATTGTAAAAAATTACCTAAATGCATGTTATAGAGCAAGAAGAGCGGTTCAGATGGAATATAGTCATATCTGCAGGCAGCGCACTATAAAATGTAAGGAGCTGAGCAGATTGTACATATAGTGCTACAAGCATGTAGCATGTTATAGAGCATGGGCAACATTGTGTAGAGTGTTCTATCTGCAGGCAAAATGTTATAGAGCAGGATAAGATGGCAGATTGTACAAAGTGTCCTATATACAGGTTGCATGTTATAGAGAAGTAAGATCTGTGTAGATTGATTACATTGTCCTATATGGGGCCAGCATGCTATAGAGCGGAAGGAGCTGAGCAGATTATACATAGGACTAACTCCAAATCCACAGCCCTGTTTTCCCTAATCACTCTAGCAGTTCTAACATGATAGCGGCCATTCTTTCCCAGTGCCTACTGAGCATGTACATAAAGTGCACCCACTTTCATCTCATTTAAAAGCCTAGATCAGCCCACAGCCAACTGGCCATATGCGACCTGTCAAGCCTTGAGTTGCGGGTCACACACTGCCTACAGTTCATTTAGCGCTTCCAAAACTGATGGAACTGTTTATTGGTGCAGGAGGCTGGGTTACAGTGAGTGCAGCTGAGAAGTCCTTACTTCTCTGGATCCTCTTCTGCTGCTTCACTCTAAGTCCTGACTCAGAGCACAGCAGCCCAGGCAAGAACACAGGAGGGGTAAGTAGTTGTCAGCTGTACTCTACTGCTTTCAGGTCCTCATGCCACCAGATAGAGGGGAACAGAAGCTGCTGTGTGGTGCAGGGAGAAGAAGAGGAGACAGGAAAGATTTACTTGTTTTTGACTGCTCTGGGGGTCTCTAGTATTAGTGGTTGTCTGCTCGGGAGGGGGGGGGGTCTCCAGTATTAGTAGTTTCCTGCTCTAGGGGGTCTTCAGTATTAGTGGTAGCCTCCTCTAAGGGGTCTCCAGTATTAGTAGTTGCCTCCTCTAAGGGGTCTCCAGTATTAGTAGTTGCCTGCTCTAGGGGGTCTCCAGTATTAGTAGTTGCCTGCTCTAGGGGGTCTCCAGTATTAGTAGTTGCCTGCTCTAGGGGGTCTCCAGTATTAGTAGTTGCCTGCTCTAGGGGGTCTCCAGTATTAGTAGTAGCCTGCTCTAGGGGGTCTCCAGTATTAGTAGTAGCCTGCTCTAGGGGGTCTCCAGTATTAGTAGTTGCCTGCTCTAGGGGTCTCCCCGTTATAGTAGTTGCCTGCTCTAGGGGGTCTCCAGTATTAGTAGTTGCCTGCTCTCATAGGGGGTCTCCAGTATTAGTATTTGCCTGCTCTAGGGGTCTCCCGTATTAGTAGTTGCCTCTCTAGGGGTCTCCAGTAATTAAGTTGCCTGCTCTGGGGTCTCCAGTATTATAGAGTTTGACCTGCTCTAGGGGTCTCCAGTCTTATAGTAGCCTGCTCTAAGGGGTCTCCAGTATTAGTAGTAGCCTGCTCTAAGGGGTCTCCAGTATTAGTAGTAGCCTGCTCTAAGGGGTCTCTACTATTTGTGCTTGTCTGAATGCACCATTTGGTTTGGTATTTACTACTGTAGCGTGGCATGTATTATTTCTGGGGTGGTATTTTGTGCTGTATTGTGGTTACTTGTTCATCTAGGGGGCCTCTTAAAATTGAAAAAGTATGACAATGTGTGTTGTTCACCCCTGACCTACTGTAAATCTTTAAATCAAGAACAGGACAAACATTTGAATGAAGAAAAATAGAAAAGGGCTAAGAAGCTAGCACATAGTGCCCTTCCTGTAGGCAGCATGTTATAGAGCAGGAAGAGCTAAGCAGATTTTTCATCGCATCATATTACACTAACCTGACATTAGAAAATCATGACTGCTTTCTTCCTGAAACAGAGGAGCTATTACCTGACAGTCAATGCATAGCCCCCAGTAATGAGCTGCTAAATAAAACATTGTTTATACAAAGTCTTTCCAAAAAACCTCTTTAAGATATTCTCTGAAACACATCTAAGTATAGTCACTACCAGGAAAGCTGCAGCTGACAAAGTCTGCAAAATGTCCTAGTGCTCTGCATGTGGCCGGCTAGAAGGATCAGCAATGCGGAATTCAGCTGCAGGTCAGCACAAAGCGGATGCAGCAAAGCTTAGTCAGTAGTATCAGTAAGTACAGATCCTACAGTCATTCCTATCCGGCAGCTGCTTAGAAACCCTGCTCACTTATTTCTGGGAACTGTGACTGGGTCCTGAACCTCAGAGATCAGGATTTCCCTTGATGCTGACATGTATATTTTTGGCTTACATAATTTTTTTTTACATTTCAAGGGGTTCTCCAGGAGCACAAAATGCCATGGTAATTGCTTAATTAGTAAAATAACTAAAAGTGATACACTTCACCAAACCCAGATGCTTACTGGTTCCCTACTTTGTGTCTGGATACAGGATATGATTGCTCATCCGCAGCGATAACCTGCCTGAGCAGGCATTTCCTAGGTGTCAAAGATTAAAAAGTAGAGACCAGGGGACACTCAGAAGAATCACAATGTAGGAGGATGAGGTATCGCTTCTCCTATATACTTATGTTTGAGGGGGATTTCCAAGAATCTCCAGTACAATCCAGCGAGGCCTTGCTTACGGGCAGTGGAAATTTCCAATGGGCTTAAAAAGGTTCTACAGCTTTCTTCTTTCTCTCATACCCAATCCATATACATCTTTACAGTAAATATTCAGAGTGGAATCCACATTAAATACTCCATGTGTAAATGTGATCTCCTGGGGTTATCATCTGTAGAGCTCATTTTTACATATCCCCCCCCTCCGCCACTTACCTGTTTGTAGAACAGTTTCTGGATCAACGGAGGGAAGGTAATTGAAATCCATGGACCTTAAAATGAGAAGGAAAAATGGGTTTTATTGGTGCTGTTGCTTATATTTTCAGTTGATCTTAGGACTTCTCCTTATTGCAGAATATTACATTACAATTACTTTACATTGTTTTCTTAAGTTTCGTAACATCGGCCAAATATCCATCACAGGATAAAGTATAACATTTCTGATACAGGTCCTAGAGATTGAGATCACAGGATAAAGTTTAAAATTTCTGATACAGGTCCTAGAGATTGCACCTGTATCTATCTCCCCAACTGGGGGTTTCCTGAACCACACTGCACCTTATGAGAAGACCGCAAACATTGTCTTCCTTCACTCTATTGTTGCATAAAGTGCTATAATTCTGCTTTATTATTGCAACCACTAGGGGGAGCTCACTGCATACAAAAGGAGTTTAACTGCAGTAAGGCTCAAACTATTGGTGGTTGTAGTAATTGTAATATCTACAGAAAATATGCCCCCAGTATTTTGAACACAAAACAACGACCGACCTGTTATGTAGGAAGGTGAAACTTTCATTCTAGTGATCTTGGCATAGCAGTAAAATAATTTTCTAATCCTGTATGCCACCACCAGTTACAGGTCATGGAGGTGGAGCTGTTGTACTGAAAAGTCAAGCCGGCTGATGAACCTTACGACACTTATCTCAAAGGCCAAGTGTGTCACCACTTTCCAAAAATAACATGTGCAGTGAAGTGAGGTGTAGGGGTCTATGTGTACAGTTTTTATGTGGCAAGTGCTACTCAGAGGACAACTTGGAGAGCTGTAGTTAAAATAGGCAGGTCCCTTTCTTGACCCAATTGACATCTCACAGGCCGAGGTTCATCAGAAGAAGCCCTATCTGGCTCATGCGCTGCAAAGGAGGGTCTATGGACCACAGAACCATAAAATACCATTTAGTAATAGCACCAGGACTTCTGATATGGACCAACAAAAGTTTGAATAGCTAAAAAGGTTTTCCGAGCGTTGCCAGAGGTTGCTTGCGCTGTAGGATATCAATGAAGTATTAAGAAAAGATTGAAAGCCTTAACTCTTCTGTGCTGGACCTAATCTGAGTGACAGGAGAAAGAAGAGTATATGATGTATGAGTGTGCGTCAGCTCTGGCGTCCATCTAGTCCGGACTGGCTCCTCGTCCTGTACAACCAAAGCAGAGCACACGCATGCGCAGGCTACAGAAGCCGAGGAGATGAAAGGTGGAGCTCCACATTAAGTCTGCCATTGTCTTGAGAAGATTTGGAGATGCACATTTCATTACTGAAGGCCTCCCTACACAAAGCTCCTCACGTGCCTCCTCGGCTGGTTGGGGGAAGGCAGGCAGCGCACCCGGCATGTGATAATGGGATTATGAGGATAGCGCTGCACGACACAAGTACAAGCTCAATGCATTTGTTTCACAAACCTGTCTTTCTCGTTCTGATTTCCCTTATCACTTCCATTGTTGATAACAGCCAGCTCGTCCAGAAGCGATGTCGACTCTTTTGTGAACTTCTCAAATACCTGCAATGCAGAGGCAAAAACATTATCCCATACAATGGAGGAGGAACTTCTATTAGGATTAGCAGAATGAATATAAATGGCACATCACACGCAGGCACCGTGCGTTGTAATGGAACAAAATAAATGCTGCCCTATCTGCATAAATAATTATTCCCTTATAGAAGACATCTAAATGCCTTGTCTGGAGTTTGTGCCCCCTCCCCCTCTCCAGAAACAGTGCCACCCTTGTAAGTGGTTGGTGCCTGGACAGCTGCGTTAAAGGGAACCTGCCATTCAAATTAACTCCCCAAAAATAAAGACTTCATAATAAACTATAATTTAAAAGATTGCCCTTATCCCTAATTGGTTTTATTCCATGGCTGCAATGTTAAAAAAAAAAATCAGTTTGGAAACTTATATTCAACTCAACTGATGCGAGTCCAATCACAGTAAGTGAGTCCTGCATATTCCTTGTTCCCTGCACTGCCCTGCCTCCCTGTTGCTGATTGACAGGTCTCACTGCTACCACCATGCTGCAGGTATGGAGCTAGTATTTAGGGACCATCTGCCAATACTCAACTACAGGCACATACAGCTCTGTTTACTTATTAACAGGGGTAGAAAATGCTACACAATGCCTGGCTGGAACAGAGAGAGAGAGACACACAGGCAGTGGTTTATGTGATTTGCTCTGGTACATCATTAACCAGCCCCAAGGTGTGGGCTGAGAGCGATACTGGCCATATAAAAGAAATGAACATTGCTCCTCACACCTCCCTCAGGAATTCTCTCTTTAGTAAGTCACATGTCTCTCTTATAGGTTAGGTTTGCAGTGTTAGTGAAGAGGGTGGGTAGCTTGACTGTATACTGTAGGGAGATGCCTGCCTCCGTGACTGTAACAGGACATCAATCAAAAGTCTTACATAGACGAATGCTGGTTCTAATCCCATGGATAGAGTCATTAATGGAACATGTATAAAGACCTCTAATATGTACTGTGTGTAATTTGGAGTTGGGTTGGTTGCTGGTTCAGGTTCTATTTAAAATCTCATCTTTAATTATTGGAGGTTAGTAACAGACGTTATGTCACCAGTAGACCAACAATGATTGAAGCTGAATATACAGTTAAAAGTGTAGCCTAGCCAAGAAAAGTGGATGGGGGACAACCGGCAGATTGGTGGGAGCATCAGTGGTGCTACCGCCACAGTTTATAAGAATGAGGGTCCGTTGTACGTAGTAACCCATGATACATGGAGATACCACCACTGAGAACCCCAACGATCAGCAGGCTATCCGCATCTTGTAGATAGGGATAAACTTGATGTCACTGGACAACCCCTTTATGTGCAACTTTTGCATTCTATTTGCCCCAGTTTATAGACCCCCATTTTCTTAATCCATGCCAGTTCCTTAAAATTTGTGTGATTTTTATTCATTATTATAAGAATTTCAGGTAAAATCCACCGGGGCCCACTAGGGAGCGCTGCTCTGTCACAGTCTGAAAATCATATTTTACACTAAACAAATATCAAAACAGTAAATCTGGAAATTCACACACACATACAAAACTTTGTCAATGTGATGGAACTTTTCAAGACCCTTGTGGAACTATGTCAGCTTTTATTTAGCTACGAGTAAGTTGCTTTATGGCGACATATTATAGAGCCGGAGAAGAAAGCAGTCAGTGACGTAGGTACAAATGCAAAGGTGGACCTGATGCAGGGAACTAGATGTCCACACAAGCCTGGGGTGGGCACCAGGAGTAATAAGCGATAGGGGATAAGTATGTTGTTTATTTCTTCTTAGTACTTACTAATCTTTTATTTAGCCAGTCCATATGATCATAAGTAAGACTTCCGCCAAATTCTTCTGTGAGTTGCGAAGGTTCTATGTATCTTGTCAGCTTATTACCGGACACCAAGATAACCTACAAAACATGACAAAGCACTTAAAAGCAGAAGACAAAATGTACGCAAAATATTCCATACAGGCGGACCCCTACTTAAGAACACCCATAGTTACAAACGGACCTCTGGATATTGTTAAATTACTGTACTTTATCCTTAGGCTACATTGATCAGCTGTAACAGTTATCAGTGGTGTCTGTACTGAAGATTTATTGTTAATCCTGGTTCTTATGACAACCCAACATTTTTAAAGTCCACTTCTCACGGAGGGTTACAATGATAAAATATACAGTTCCAACTTACATACAAATTCAACTTAAGAATAAACCTACAGAACCTATCCTGTACGTAACCAGGGGATTGCCTGTATAAGCCAAAAAGTGGATGGAAGCTCCAGGGCCATTTTTCCCTAGCTAAAATAACGGAATCCTAACAGACGTGGTGCAGATAAATACTAACAAAAGTCAGTAAATGCCCATTGTTATGGTGTGTAATGGTATTCTCTGTATGTAGTATCCCCTTCTTCCCCTTGTATTTTCTCATGGCTGTTTGGATAGGACATTCACTTACGTTGGGAATGTGTACAATCATATTGATGTAACCAGGGGGCGGCCGCCTCTTTTTTTTTTTTTTTTTTTTTACGATGAACTGATTGTCATCTGGATTTTAAAACAATGGATGCAATTTGTTGAAATCTTATTCGCTTTGCTTCTGCATTAATACACTGCAGTCACCCGATCCTCAAATCCGCTATGTAAACATATAATGATGGGTGATCTATTCTCCGAGTACCGATCCTAAAAGGACTCCTGTTTAAATGGATTTTATGGTACTAATTGCCAAGTCGACATCCTAGAAACGTTTGACACGATGCTTCTCTACAGACATTAAAGGGATAGAACACCATCTATCTGAGGAAAACCTTTTGCTGGCCACTGTTAAGGGACACTTGGGGCAGTGTTATTGCAACTAAAGCTCCATCCATTTCTATAGAGCTGAGCTGCAGCGCTGGAGTCCTGGGTTCAAGTCCCACCCAGGTCAACATCTGCAAAGAGATTGTATGTTCTCTCCGTGTTTGCATGGGTTTCCTCTGGGTCCTCCGGTTTCCTCCCACACTCCAAAACATACTGGTAGGTTGTTTAGATTGTGAGCCTATCTGTCTCACTATGGAATTGTAAGACCAGACTTTATATTTTTTTTTGTTCTCCTTCATAACAAAGCGGCTAAAATTCCTCTCTAGGAAGTGTACTTAATCTCACACATTAAAATGTAACCTATAAAAGTTAATATGTGGTTTGTAAACTCAAATATTGAATGTCACATTGCATAAATATTTCACTTTTACAAATCGTGTATATGTGTGTGTGTATGTATATGTGTGTGTGTATGTATATGTGTATGTATATGTGTGTGTATTTATTTATCTCTGTGACAACTTCCACAGGAAGAAATGGAGAAAGCTGTTGTCCATGACTGAATCTCAAAGAATAACATTTTTTCCCAACATTCTCACCTCAAATCCAAGGCGATCTTTTTCCTTCCAAAAGCAAAAATGTGTTACTTTCTTATCCCAAAACTCGTCTGGCTTCACCACGCAAACAAGAGACACTTCGGCTGGAACTACATTCTGCAAATAAAAAGAAAAAAAAATCTGAAATATTTCATGCAGTGCTTAAGAGACTACTGATAATATCAGACCCTTTTAGTTTATCTTATGTTAATAAAACAAGTGACAGATCACAAAAGGACTATCTACATCTCACAAGACAATCCGCTTAAAAGGGGTTTGCCCATGAAAGAAAATGCTCATATTTCCAATCTCCTAGTGATAATTACACAATAAAGATCACTTTTAACCCATTTCTTTACAATTTTACTGTTTTAGCTCACATCACTCCCTAGGCTGGTTAGTGTAAGATTCAAGTGTGGGCGGGGCATCTGTAACCCCACACATTGGGGCTTATTCACCAAGGGTCTGCGGCCGCACTTTTGTTGGTTTTTCCAATGTATTCAGTGTGCCGCTGGGACAGGTATTTAACTGGGGATTGTGTCGCACGCATCAGAAGTCGGGGGCCGGCCGTCGGACGATCTGACTGATTCGGACTGAGGGTTGAAAAACCCTATAAACAGGCAGTCCCTGGTTTACATACAAGATAGGGACTGTAGGTTTGTTCTTAAGTTGAATTTGTATGTAAGTGTATGTATACTGTATCATTGTAACCCCCAGCCAAATTTTGGTCTCTGCGACAATTGGATTTTAAAAATGTTAGATTGTCATTAGAGCCAGGATTCACAATGAAGCTTCATTGCAGACACCTTTAATAACTGTTATAGCTGATCCAGAGGTCCGTTTGTAACTAGGGGTCGTATGTAAGTCGAGTGTTCTTAATTAGGGGACCGCCTGTATGTATATATGTATCTATATATGTATCTATATATATATATATATATATATGGGCGGAGTACTAAGGACTCTAACTGCCCCTCCCTATATGTAGGCAGAGGAATCAGGATTTGCACTGCCCCTCCCTATATGTGGGTGGAGTACTAAGGATTCTGCTCCTCCCTATATGTGGGCGGAGTAATCAGGACTCACTGCCCCTCCCTATATGTGGGCGGAGTAGTCAGGACTCTCATTGCCCCTCCCTATATATGGGCAGAGTAATCAGGACTCTCACTGCCCCTCCCTATATGTGGGCAGAGTAATTAGGACTCACTGCCAATCTCTATATATGGGTGGAGTAAAAAGGACACTTACTGTCAATTCAATGTGGGTAGAGTAATCAACTTTGCTTTTGGCCAAAATAAGCCAACACAAATGACTTGAAAGGTTCCCAGGTGAATAAGGCTGCATATCCAGAAGTCAGTTTCATGCTACAATGTTATTTCTGAATTGCTGATACATGACAGCACCACAGACAAACATATTTTTACTTCCTAATACCATCACTGTTTGTTTTAATACCTTCTAAGTTTGATCAGCAATATATTGTATATTGTGGTTATAAAACTAAGAATACAGATTTATCTTTATTTCCCTAAATAAACGTCTAAAAGTCCCTTATCGCAGTCTGTGGAGGAGATAAGAGGTTATCCATCTTACCCGCTTCTGAGAACTGCAAGAGAAGACTATCAAACTCTATTAGGAACTTGCCCAATCCCCAGCCGTTTGGATAAACACGTCTGTAAAAGCTATGGAAAAATATATTTGGTACTCTGCAATTCAGTAAGCAAGAGATTATCCGCTTCCTTCACAAAAACAGCCCAAAATTTATATTTTTCCTCCAAATCGAAATCTGAGGGAGGATGGAAGGAAATAAATGAATATCTGATAGAAAGGCACACAAAGCCCTGACTGTTCCCTGCAGTTCACATTTCAATCCATAATTCAGTGCCTTCAGCTGGTAACAAAATACAGAGCCGAGCTTTACACCGACCTATATCAATCACTGCACGTCCTGAAGAGCTTAACAGAACAGAAACCCCTTCTAAGTTATAGAGACCTCAGCCTCTTCTATGTGACACTAAAGCACCGTATACAAACACAAAGAAGACGTGTCTAGTAATGTCCACATTTCTGATTGACATGGTTCGACTGAACCCATTCCATGAGCTTCCAATGGACCGCGGACCGACATGCTGGAAGGATATAGCGAGTATAAGACATTAGATCCGGAGTGGGGAGTTAGATGATACAGTATGATACAGTAGCACAGGCCTGTAGACATGTAATCGGAGGATGAATCCCAAGGGTCCTAGATTTCTATGATACAGTGAGTGCAGGACAGTAGACCTACAGATCCGCACTTGAGGGATGGATCACAAGTGTCCGAGGTTTCTATAATGCAGTAAGTGTAGGGCAGGAAATCCGCAGTTGGGAAAATGAATCTCTCAGATCACTATGATGCAGAGTGAAGGGGTAACTACAGTAGCAGCAGCCATAGCGGCTGCTATGGGGCCTGTAGTGTCAGGGGGCCCTGAAAGCTGACCTGACACACTAAAGAATGGAGGATGTGCACCATTATATACATGTTATGCTCACATTGTACAGTACATGAGTGTATAAATGTGTTTATGTGTCCCAGATAAATGTGTATAAGTGAAGAACTGTGTGTATATATCTATATATTGTAACTCAGTATACAAATATGTATATTTTTTAATAGTGGAGGTGGGGTTTTTTTTCAGACGTCTGCTATAGTGCCCGGTCTTCCCAAGATACACCCGTGGCAGGGATAGACCCACAGTCAAGAGGTTGGATCTCAAAACTCTCTGATCACTACGATGCAGTGTATAGAGAACAGAACATCCACAGATGGTAAAATCTGAAAAGACCTGCAGTCGGGTTGGATCTCAGAGGGTCACAGATCACTTTGGTGTAGAGGGTACAGGCAGTAGACCCAGTGTTGGGGAGAGAAGGGAGTTAGGATCTCAAAATTCACCGATTTCCATGATGCAGTAATTGTTTAACAATAGACCTGCAGTAGGGAGTTGGATCTCACAGGTTCTAAGATTATGTCTCCATAGAGAATAGTGTTCACCCTGCCAAAGAGTTTTTATAGTAAAATTGTCTTTTTCTGAAAAAAAAAAAATGATAAGTTAGATAAAAGTTTACCTTTCTGTAAGCAGAGGTGTGTCCCTAGTCCCGTGGGAGCGGCCAGTGAGGAGCGGTATTGCCCCCACCCTCAGGAAACGGCTCCATCATGCATTGATTTAAAATAAAAAAACACTCCTATGTCCCCTATATGCTCCTCCCACCGGTCGCTTTCCCCCTCAGGACATCATACATGTCTGCCCCTCTCCTCATTGGCCACTCCCATGGGCCTAGGGATACAGCTCTGCATACAGGAAGGTAAACTTTCACCCAACTTATCTTTTTTTTTTTCGGAAAAAGAAAAGTTTTACTATAAAAACTCTTTGGCAATGTGTACAATATTCTCTATGGGGACATGGGGGTGCCAGAAAAAGGTCTCCTGATAAAGGGTTTATCCTCTAATCATCCGACTAAGGTTCCCTTTAAATCTAACAGGTTCACAGATCACTAGGACGCAGTGAGCACAGGACATCAGACCCACAATCAGGGGGTAGTTCTCAGAGGGTCACAGATCACTTTTGTGAACACTGCCACCCTGGTAATGTGGCCATCACACAGAATGCTTCTCAAACCACACAACCATCAACATTGTCAAGGAGTCAAAGACAACTTCACATAGGAAGAGATCTTCGATAATATTATTGCTAACAGAGGTCTCAGACCTTCTATGATGGCTTGTGGACCTGGAATGACCTGGAATAGGTTCCAGACAAAGTGCCACCTATCGGATGCCCAGGGTCATAGTGATATGCCAACTCACTGTCAGCGGCTGACCTTTTTGACATGGCTCGCAGGAAGCACGCTTGGCATTAAGGAACCCAAGACATCCATGAAAGAGAATTCTGGACGCTTGGTAATCACAATGTCCATTGCTCTGTGCTCGTCTCACACTAAGTCTATTTGCAGATTTCGGGTGGTACATTTATGAGGCTTAGTTGTAAATGTAGCCCCCTATGTTTTCATGCTTCACGTTTCTGTGATCATTAAGTTAATGAGGATTCTAGATTACAGCAACTCATAAAGCTGTCACATATAAAAGAGCAGCTGAACGGTCATGAAGCGCTCCCGCTATATATCACAGAACTGCCATAAATATTTCAGCGCCATTAATAAAAATTCATTTACTTAAGTCAATTTTTATGAATTGGTTTGTTAATTTTTTTTTTCTTTTACCTGATGAACACTTGTTTTTTTAATAGAGGAGCAGAAATTCTTATCCCATGCACATGGCAGGAGGACATGACTATGGGATAAGGGTATGTCCATGTTTCATGAATGTCCAAGAAATTTTTAAGCTCCATTTACGGTCAGCACTTCCCTTGACACTGTAGTGTGTATACCAGGGGTTTCCTGCTCATTGTCAGGTTGTAGAAGAATTGCTCCTGCTCTATAACATGCTGCCTGCAGATAGGACACCATGTACAATCTCTTCAGCTCCTCCTGCTATATAACATGCTGCCTGCAGATAGGACACTAGATGCAATCTGCTCAGCTCCTTCTACTCTAAAACATGCTACCTGCAGATAGGACACCCAATACAACTACACCTCAGCTCCCCCTGCACTAGAACATGATGTCCATTGTTAAGTCTATATGTAAAATCTGCTCATCTCTTCCCTGCTTTATAACATGCTATAGAACACTGTACAATGTGCTCAGTTCCCCTTGCTCTATAACAGTGATGGCAAACCTTTTAGAGACCGAGTGCCCAAACTACAACCAAAATCCACTTATTTACCCTGATGTGCCAATGTGCCATTTTAAGCAGTAACTTACTGTTACCTGTTCTTCCACTTATTTAATTGTATCGGCCACCAGAGGATACCAATACAGTTGAAAGAAGGAGGGCAAATTCAGACTCTCATTGTAGCTTCTCTCCAGGGTCTCTCTGCTTAGGAAGAATGGTGGGTCCAGAATGAGGGCCTTCAAAGATAATGCACTTCGGTCAACACCTTCTCACTTTTCAAAGAAGTTCCAAACAGTCAATAAAGTGTCGCTGTAAAATAGTGCTGAGAGCAACATCTCATAAGTTGCCTGTAACTGTGGGAAAATGTAATGGATTTGGTCCTGTTTGGTGAACTCTGTCCTTTGCTGATGGCCTGAGTGCCCACAGAAAGGGCTCTGAGTGCCACCTCTGGCACCCGTGCCATAGGTTCGCCATCACTGCTCTATAACATGCTGTCTGTCTCTATAGGACACCATGTAAAATCTGCTCAGCCCTTAAAGGACACCTGTCATCAGGTCTATCACTAGTCCTGTCACCTCTACCTGTTGGAGCAGCTCACAAGGATCCCATCCCATCCTTTATCTAGTCAATTCATACATTAATCATTATAAAATCATCTATTCTTTATTATTTAAATGAGGCTGGTCACATGGTCAGAGGCAGTGATGTCACCCCGGTTCCCCCTCCCCTCTCCTCCCCCTGCTCAGGTCTGTGTGTAATGTATAGTAAAGCGTGGCTAGTGTGTGTGCTGCATCTGCTGACATGTGAGAGACACAGACATCAGCTACACGGGAATCTGGCATGTTTTTCTATAACATGGCTGCCTGGAGCTGCTGTATCTCTCCTATACACACACACATGCACACACAGGCTGCAGGGGGCGTGGCCACCAGCACCAGGAAGCACATCATTACACAGCCTCACATCATTATACAGGCTGTCAGTCATGCACTGGGGGTGTGGCTGTGCCTCCCACCCATGAATAAGCTGGACAGCTTGAATATGCTAATGACCCATTGGATATTTCACAGGTCATTTGCATACAGCTTTAGGACCTCATTGCTTAGGTTTACAGGCATGTAGAGGGACAATGAAGGGATAGAGGCAATGCTCTCTAATGGAAGTTTATGAAAATATATTTAGATTAGGGGGGTTATTTTGCATGACGGGTTCTCTTTAATGCTTTATCAAATGCTGTCTGCAGAAAGAATACTATGCACACAATCTGCTCCATGTAGGACACCATTTACAATCTGCTTCCCGATTTACAACATGGCGCCTGCTCATCTTCTTCTACTGAAGATCAAAACTATGGATCATTGGCTAAAAAAAAAAAAAAAGTCTTAAAAATGTGGTACATTGTTTCCTCACTTGCAGCATATGCAAGACAAAAAACACAAAGTAACATTGTACAAATCACATCTAATGACTGTCCATGGCGCTGGGATGTGACACATGATCTTGAATGACTGCGATATCACTGTTACAAATAGATACACGAGAGTTAAAAGGCAAGGACCTGCATAGACAAGGCCAGAAGATGATGGTAGAGCAGATATAGCAATGCACTGAGCTGTACAAGTCATTAGCCGCTCTACAGAATTATATAATCATTTTCTACAGGAAGGAATGGAAAAAGATAAATGGCTCAATGAAAATAAAGCAGGTTCAGCGATCAAATAATTATTACATCCTGAGGGTTTTACTTCAAGGGCAGCAAGGGAACGTCAATGCTCATACAGTAACCTGAAGAGGAGTCCTGTCATGTTACTCTAAATATCACATAGCTCCATATCAGACGACCGATGGCCATTATTGACGTCTTTCGTGTTTGCGGTGCTGCTGCGTTTAGCCTCAGAGCCGCTCATGGAGATTTTTACTTTCTTACTAAAAGATGAGCCTCAGGGCAGAGGAAGGGTGTTTATTGTAATTGCAGCTCGTGGTTTGTGCGATGTGAGTGACAGGCGTGGTGGGAGCGCGAGCCGAGTGGCTTCTCCATTTATCCACCTTCACCATCGCCCTGAGGCTGGAGCAGGCGCCGGAGTTGAAGGCGACAATATTAGTTTTATGTCCTCTCAAGAACTACAAGGTTACAGAGGGTAATAATGGAGGAGATTTCTTAAAGGAGACTGAAACATGTAAAGGGATGTGGTTTTCAGTCAATCTTATGTAAGGGACTATGAATTATGTATCAAGCCAAGTTATAATAATCCTCTAGTTTACCAACGGAAGGATCATTGTAGCATAAGTCCATACACAGTCATAGTCTATGATGATGACATGTGCAACAGTTGCCTCCAATCCTCATTTCCATCTTATGAGCAGCTGTATACTGCTACCACTAGTTCTTAACGGCTTACTTTAAATCCAAAAAAAAAAAAAAAACACATTTTAGGGTTTCCTTTTCCATTTTAGCACAAGATTAGAAAACAATTTATTTTCTCCAAATCACACAAAACATTTGTATCTACTACCCGCGTAGTAGTAGTTAGCAGCAGGTGGTAGTAGTAGTAGTATCAGGTGGTAGTAGTAGTAGTGACCAAGTGGTAGTAGTAGTCGTAGTAACCAGATGGTAGTAAGTCAGTAGTAGAATGTTTGCAAGCATCGTCTCCATCCCACTCTGTGCGCTTTTAGAAAGTATCCTAAATCACCCTCCTTACTTCCACATTATATAATGCCAACTTTAATGGTCCTTGGATAGTATAATGCTCCCTTCCAGTGACATCCCCACTGATAACACCATTTAACTCCCATCTATGTAGCCCCTTCCTTATAATGCCCCCATTTCGGTTGCCCCTTTCTTATAATGCCCCCATTTCTGTAGCCCCTTTCTTAGCCCCTTTCTTAGTAGAGTGCCCCCATTTCTGTAGCCCCTTCTAGAATGCCCCCATTTCTGTAGCCCCTTTCTTAGAATGCCCCCATTTCTGTAGCCCCTTTCTTAGAATGCCCCCATTTCTGTAGCCATTTCCTTATAATGCTGCCATTTCTGTAGCCCCTTTCTTATAATGCCCCCATTTCTGTAGCCCCTTTCTTATAATGCCACCGTTTCTGTAGCCCCCCCCTCTCCTTATATGGAGAAGGCTACAGAATTGGGTGGATTATAATGCCCCCCATCTCTGTAGCACCCTTTTTATAATAACACATTTCTTTACCTTCCAACTAATAAGAAATGGTGAGTATCAAATTATTGCTGGGACCCGGTATTTTGCTGTAACACAGTAATACCTCTCATCACTGAGAATGATGTTGTATCACATGACCAGTTCTGCGCTCCTTTACAAACTGTTTAAGGAGCAACCGGGGAATTGCAATCTGGATCCCAATGTTTTCAGATGTAAAAATGCAATAACCAATAACTGTGTTGCAAACTCTAGCAGACACTCCCACGCTGTACACAAGAAACACCAGAAGTGGTCCGGCGTATTCATGAGGGGGGCAGGATTAGGGGGCGTTGACTGCCGCATGACGCTCGGCAGTCCCCGCTGCATATGGAGTGGGCGGGGTGGATCGGGGAAGAGGCAGCGCCTCATGAATACGGTGGACAGTGTCTGCTAGCGTTATCGGAAGTTTCGGATAACGCTAGGAGTGTAACACTGCTGGGACTGCTGTAGCGCTAGGAGCTGCTTACTTTAGTAAGAAACTCCTAGTGCCGTTTTTATAGGTGACAGGTCCCCTTTAAAACGTTCACCATCACTGCTCTGGGGGATGTGAGTGAAATCTGACCAGTCTGGATCAGGTCTATGATCTTTTAGACACCTCCTGTGGGGAATGTTTCCTTCATATAATCCAGTTGAGCCACATACTTTATTTATACTGCCTCAATTATTTATATGGATTCAATATATTCCGCAGACATTTACCGGGAATAAAATCACTTCCATCAGTCTCCGTCTCTGTGGAGGACACATCTGATTTTCCAGGAATCACACAAACAATCATCCATTCTGATTGTTCTCCTTGATAGTACCCCACACCAATCCTGATAAGCTTTATCAGATTATATAATCATGAGCGCTGTAACAGAAGTTACCAGGAGAAAATTCTAAAGATTTCAGAAAGGAGATGGGATCTTTCTACAAGGATATCATATGGGTTGAGTGTGTTCTCACATCTAATACATTAAATTGAGTATTTTGTTCAGCGGGCTAACAAGTATCCCATTCGAAATAGTTTTATTACATGTGAATGTGGAAGTTAAAACATGTCCTCACTGATTTGTTTAACTGCTATGTTCCACGACTCCTCCATTGACATGCATTGCATATGCAGTCGGCCGAGGTAAAGTTTTTAGGCATTTTCCCATAATTTGGTCATCGGCAGCAGGAGTCTCTTGGCATCAGAAGGAGTAATATTACCTAGGGTGATGGCGGCAGTGAATGGTGTCCATTCACAAAACTAAGATCTTCTATACTGGGTGAGGCCTCTCCTCAGCATAGTTTGGGGGAATCATTAGCCTCTACTGGATTTTTCAACTTTATGGAAGAAAACTAGCATGAAATTTCCCTTCTATTGCCTTCAGTCTTCTGATGGCCTGACGATTTCCCCCAACACTTAGACTCCACATTGGAGTAGACATATTGGGGGCCATTTATTCCCGTTTTCCCGACGTGTTACCCGAATATTTCCGATTTGCGTCGATTTTCCCCAGGTTTTTGGTGCACGCGATCGGATTGTGGCGCATCGGCACCGGCTTGCATGCGACGGAAATCGGGGGCGTGGCCGAACAAAAACCTGACGGATTCGGAGAAACGCATGCTTACCTTCACCAGGAATAGGATCGTGAACTCCGGTGGACCTCGGCTGACTTCAGCGCAGCAGCGACACCTGGTGGACGTCGGAGGAACTGCCTTAGTGAATCACTGGAAGACCCACCGCAGAGAATACGCCGCTGGATCGTGAATGGTCGGGTAAGTAAATCTGCCCCATTGTGACCCAACCCAAGTTCCAATTGATTCTCTATGCTGAATTTTCAGTCTAATACTAGAAGAAATTGCAGGATTATCATACTTTCCATTTCAATTTGAGATTGTAGTATTTAAAATTATTTGGAAGCTCATAAGTCAATCTTCATGAGAGATTTTAGGCTTTGAGGAACACACCACATCTAGTATCCATTACAAATCTAAGGCCATTCAGCTTTGTTTTAAATCTGAACGCAGACTACGCAACCGTGGTCTTCAATTCAAGACACAATTGTATATCGGGTTTGCGTAGTCCCCGTTAGATTTATAACAAGACAACAGACAAAAAAAAACTCATGCTCCTGGCTTCATCCCGAATGAGAGAGAGGAAAACACACAAGATGGATTTCTAGACTTATGTTTCAATTTGGCTTTAATTTGTTTCGCAGTGACTTGTAATGTAAGGTTTGTCCTGCGGCAAGGATGTAAATAGAATAAAGCAGGGGTCTGGTATGCCTCATTGTGTGTCCTAAGATGGCTTTAATGATGGTCCTCAGATGACTATAGATACTGCCATGTCTGCACATTATCTCAGATAAATTGTACATCACTTTTCAGCTTTGTTTGGGGTTTAACATCACAAAGTAGAAGATCTTTGTCTCCAAAACAGCAATAGGGGGCTGAATCTCAGATAAAATTAAGAAAAAAAAATCCCCAAACATATGACAGCAGTAAGATTAGCAGTATCATCTAAAGATGGAGCACTATATTGTGAACCCACAACAGGAATCAGATATTGGGGTGGACTCTCAGTGGTCAAATGTTGAGGGGTTGATCAACATTGGATGGACCCTCGTTTGGGTGGTAATGTCCAAGTTTGAGCGTTACAGAGGAAAAAGATCACTTTTAGTTTAAAGTAAAATACATATGGAGTATCAAGGGTCAACAGTAACAATGGGCAATAGTACCATCCATGGTGGAGTGGTGATGGATTTACTGAGAGAAATCTTCTCTTCTCATGTCACGTCTATGCTACAGAGGATCTGCTCCTTTACTGACAAGCAGGCCAGAGGGCTTCCCCTATTTTACTTTACAGTGTACAGAGGATCTCAGTTTTGTTTTTCTTTTAGCACAGTGACTGAGCATGTGTGTCCACCTGCTTATAAGGTGGACATACATATCATATGACTATATAAATATATATATATGCAATGTAGCACACAAAAAAAATTGGCGTGACATATCCAGTCCATGTGTCCAGAAGATTTACAGGTCCGCATCCTGTACAGCTATATGGTTATGGGCTTTTAGTTCAGATATACACATTTTTGTCAACACACATACTGGGGGAGATTTATCAGAAATATTGGAGGTAAAACTGTTCTAGTTCCCTATGGAAACCAATGAGCGCTCAGCTGAGCTCTGATTGGTTGTCATGAGCAAATAGAACAGTTCTGCTCTCTAAATCTTCCCCATTGGGTTTATCAACCAAACAGCTTAATTTAATTAATTTTGAGTGCATTTTTTTTTTTTAAAGAACAATGAAGCAACAAAAACATAGGAAACTAAATATTTACCTGGAGCATGAGGACGACAGTCTTCACTATATTCCACTGAGATTTTCTTCCGTCCACAATAACGGTAAAGCCTCGAGCTTTGCATTTATCACTGAAAAAAGAAAAAAAAATGTATATAATATAAAGTTAGCCCTTGTTTCAATCCAAACAGTTTATGAAGCTGTACAGTTATGGTATAACTGAAATTATGATAAATGCAGGAGAGAATAAGAGGAGGTGGTGGGTAAAGGCTGAGGCTCCTGCGCTCAGTGACGCTCTACATTCCTGTACAGTGTGTTAGTATTCTGGACAGGGCGCAGGACGGAACAACTTGTTCAGTAATGTCCCGGCAATGTTCCACCTGCAGTTTGTCTTCTGGGCTGCAGGAATAGAGCACAGTACATCTGGCCAGAAACAGATTTCAAAGAATCAACCAAAAAATATGTTGAATTTAGCAGCTGTTGTACTGTAACTATCCAGGTAGTAACGATGGCATAAACACAAGATGTGACGTAGATGGGGGGGGGTTCACCTTAGGACCCACAAATATATGAGGAATTGGGATACCTGAACGCTTGACTTGTAAGGTCTGGCTGCCAAATACAAATAAAAGCTATTTATCTTTAAAGGACATTTTCCACCAGGATGAAGGATTGTAAACCAAGTACACTGACATACTGGTGTGTGCCCCCTCTGGCAGGATCTGCTGTTCTTTTTGCTTCTTGTGCCCTAATTAAAAAAAAAAGACTTTTAAAATTATGCTAATGGGCCTGAGGGACTCCAGGCTTCATAGGTGTTAATGGAACCTGGAGTCCCTCAGACTTATTTGCTTAATTTTTAAATCCTTTTCTTAAAAACAAGAGCAGATACAAGAGCAGATAAAAAGAAGAGCAGATCCTTCCAGATGGGGCACACACCAGTATGTCTGTGTGCATGGTTTACAACCCTTCATCCTGGTGGTAGATGTCCTTTAAATGGTCACTAAGTTTTCAACAAACACTGCATACACGGAAGTACTGAATAATAATGAAACATTGAAAGATCTTCTTATTGGACCAAAGCAGTTCTTTTTCTCCATCTTTACCTGTAAACCTATGACATATTTGCTAAATTCCTTTCTAGCAATATTAACAAAATCTTACTGAGGTGTCAGATTAGAAAGCTTTATGGAGAGGGGAGGGATGGTGTACCCAGGCCCCCTAGTGATGGGAAATCTTCTTCTGGCTCATTAGCATCATTTTGCACATTGATTTTAAAAGGCCGTGGAGAACAAATATAAGAACATTACCACAGTCACAGTACCTGGATCTATGAGTAAGTGTCCCTGGTTTATGCTAGATTGATGGTAGATTTTCTCAATGGTATAGGAATACATCTATAGATAAGAGGACATTTGTACAATAATTGTATTTAAAGGGGTTTTCCAAAACTCTGATTTTTTTTTTTTTTAAACCAATTTAAGTTGAGCAGCACAACCAGTCTCCAGTTATGATGTAAGGTCTTTATTGTGGCCATTGCCCCAACCGGAAGAACGGAGATGAGTTAGTTTACCTTTTTTGTTTTTCAAGAAGTCTTTTGGTTGAAAACCCCTATAAAAGGAAACCTTCCATCTCAGATCTACCTATTAAAGGTAGATCCGGTGGCAGGTTCAACTAATGAATGACTTGGGAGCCCTTTTTAGGGCTAGTCCTTGAGTGGCCTGGAACTATATAAATCTTTTATCACCGGATATCTGAAAGAGGCTATTGGGGCATGGAGTAGCTGGAGCTGAAACTACATGGCACGGCTACTCCACGCCCTAGTAGCCTCCTACTAAGAGACCATCACCTACGAGCACTCGCTCGCACTCTGCATAGACTATCTATGCAGAGCCAGCGGCTGCGCGTACTTGGCTCCGAAGCCGGAGCTATTAAGTATGCGCGGTAGCACCGGCTTCGTAGCAGAGTATGCGCAGTCACCGGCTCTGCATAGATAGATTATGCAGAGCCCGGACGAGTGTGTGCAGCCGCCAGGAACTGCGCGTGGAAGATCTTGTAGTAGGAGGATCCAAAGAGGCTACTAGGGCGAGGAGTAGCGGCACCGTGTAGGCTCAGCTCCGGATACTCCATGCCCTTAATAGGTAGATTTCCTTTAAAGGAACCTCTAATCAGTTTTTACCTCATTAAATGATCAGTCC
The DNA here is from genome assembly GCA_019512145.1 of Engystomops pustulosus. NCBI lineage: Eukaryota > Metazoa > Chordata > Amphibia > Anura > Leptodactylidae > Engystomops > Engystomops pustulosus. Next base: position 72,421,715 of record CM033648.1, on the reverse strand, counting down.
TCTTAGGTAGGTCTACTGAGTTTTTTCTCAGTATGTTATCCAAGATTTCCAATGGATGCTAAACTGACGTGAATAATTAACTCGAAGTAAAAATAATGGGGGCGTACCATAGCACAGCTTACGGTAGATTACTTTCTGGCATCTAAAGCATGGGAATAGTAATGGGTGGTTTTTGCAACAAAAACCTGCTGCATTTGCGCCCTACACACCACTTTTCCATAAAGTTGGCACAGCATCAAAATTGATGATTTTTGGAATGGACAAGACTAACTGTGTACAGGAAATCTGATATTAATGTGGCAAACAAATAAAGCTTCAATTCACTAATTTCTACAGACTTTTGCATTTCATTATAAACTAAGGGCCCATTATTATTCCATTTATGGCTGACGCTTATTTTGTATCTGTAACCTAAACTCAACAGCATACAGTCACCTTCTGAAATCTCATTAGCAAAATGGCTCCTTTTTTCCACCCGCACACAACAATCATTGTCTGACAGTAGAATATCCGGGTGTGGGCGGGGTGTCCGGTCGGATTTATATGTTTTGTGTATTTGATTACATTTATAGAAGATGAATATTGTGTTTGAAATGTTATTAAATGTTGTAGATACTTTTTGCACATGCTGTAGGTTTTGTGCACTTTACAGCAGGTATGTAGAGAAAGCTAAATTTTATTTGGAACATAACTGGATGCTGCAATGTAAATGATGCAAGTCTGTACCAGAACAAGATTTTAACTTAAAACTTAGATGATAGTAGTGAAACTTTTTAATGTACTTTACTGGTGAAATCTGTCTCTGTGCCTTTCTTTTTCCCCTGCTTCTCTTCCTTACTAAAGTACCATATATACTCGAGTATAAGCCTAGTTTTTCAGCACAAAAATATGTGCTGAAAACCCAAACTCTGCTTATTGTGTAAATCAGCTTTGTCCTGTATCCACTGACAGCTGACAGATAAGGAAACTGATAAAATGTCTAATGACCTAACTCTTCACAGACAGCAGTCCCTGGATAGTCTAATTCTCTCAGAGAGCTGAAGCATCAAGGGAAATATTCTCTAGGTATGAAAAAAGACACAGATGAGCTGCTTTACTTAAAGGGAACCTGTCAGCAGAAATTGACCTAATAAACCACTAGCATTATGTTGTCAAGCAGCTTAATACCTTCAATATCATGCGTCCTTCGTGACCCAGTGTGGTGGCAGCATCCAGGAAATCTACTTTGAAGTGAGACGTAAATTGGTTATATAAAGTCAAGGAGGCGGAGATTTTAACACGGAAGTCAAGTTCTCTTCATCAGAAAGCCCCTTTATTGTAATTGATGGTCCTGCATCTAGAGACATCACCAACCAGATCTCCTGAATAATATTCAATGAATGACGTCAATCACAGAGGAGGAGGCGTTCCGAGTTCCACATCTTGACTTCAGTGTTAAACTCTCCTCCTTGACTTTATACAACCAATTTACATCTCACTTCAAAGTTGATTTTCTGAATTATATCAATTGCTGATGACAAGTAATGAAGTATATGACAAAGTTTACCATTATCATCTACTCTAACCTTCTTAAAGGGTTTAGTTATACTTTAAGGTTACTTTAAATGCACATAACAGTAAACATCAGTTGTGTGCTTTTTTTTAAATAACTGGGTGACCGATCCATTAAGTAGACCATGTCCTAGTCAGAACAAATTTAAACACTTTAAAACCAAATATTCTAGTCCCTGAGGATCCAAGAAAAACAGATACCAGCCATCATAGCAGATTCTTGCAACATTGTCATGCAGGTAGCCAAAGTGCCTTTAGGGGCTTCCATTCCCCCATCATTTAGGAAATAGAAGAAAAAAAAAAAATCATGCAGTAGCCAGTGCCGTCTTTTCAGCTATTATAAGGTAACTGTACTGGGAGGTGACCTTCTAAGTCAATGGGAATGGAAGGTGAACGGTGACTTTCTATTCACCTTCCGTTCTTAGTTTCTCTCTTAGTCTCTCCTTCAAGTTTATAGGAAAATGCTCCTTCTCAAGTCCCTGTCCACATGCGTATGGTTTGTTCTTACCATCACATATAAGGAAATCTACAGTTTATTTTTATGCATTGTGAACCAAACATACCTTGAGAATGCTGTAGCTACACTAATGCAGAAACATATCTTGTTTAATCCCTGAGCTGAGTGGTTTTGCTCAAAAAACTGTTATAAAATTCAGGACTTTGGAAAAACTGGGTACAAACTGGCTGCTGTACATAAACACATTACACAGAGCTTCCTGAACAGTCCAGACAGACCTAATCAATTTGAGCTGGTGCAACAATTGATTACTTCTGTCTGTCAGGGACAACACAGTGATGGCGTATTCTTATGCTGGGCAGGAAAGGCTGGAGCAGTGCATAATTGGGGTGCTGCCACACGTTAACGTTTTGATCCTGTTTTGGTAAAAAATTCAAAATGCATTGGGCCGGGCTGCGGACGATATGCCAATGCGGATGCAAAGGTGTACGATCGTCAATCAGCACCCAATGTCTCGTATTGTCTAATTGCAAGACACCTGGTGCTGACTGCCGATCACATTCGTTTGCATACCAAAGGATATGCGATCAGCCGCAGTCAAGCCCAGTGCATTTTGATTCCGTTACAAAAGGAAACGTGTAACAGGACCCTAAATGTGCACTGCTCTAGCCTTGTCCTGTTCAGCAGAAGCCGAGATTACGTCACCCCTATGTTGTCCCTGACAGGCAGAAATAATCAATCCCTGCACCATCCCCCATCTGTGTATGAGTAACCCAGCTCAAATTGATTAGACCTGTCTGGACAGTTCATGCAGCTATTTTATGTATGCTACCCAACTTTCCCAAGGACCTGAATTTTAAAATAGTTTTTTTAAAAAAACACTCGGTTCAGGAATTAAATATATGTTTCGGCATCACTGTAGCTATAGCATTCTCAAGGTATGTTTGGTTCACAATACATAAAAACAAATGGTAGATTTCTTTTAAGGTACAGGCAGGATAGGGTACAAGATAGGGTCTGTAGGTTTGTTCTTAAGTTGAAATTGTATGTAAGTTGGAACTGTATATTTTATCATTGTAATCCCAGCCAGAACTTTTTTGGTCTCTATGACAATTGGATTTTAAAAATGTTGGATTGTCATAAGAGCCAGGATTAACACTAAAGCTTCATATCCAGTGGTCTGTTTGTAACTCGGGGTCATATGTAAGTCAAGTGTTCTTAAGTAGGGGACCGTCTGTACTGGATTTTTTTTACTTGATCTCCTTCACTTGAATGCAAAATGTATCCCTATACAGATGCATTTCACATAAAAAAAAACTCTTTAAAAAGGGAGAAATGCAGTTTTACTAGTCACAGCCAAATCTTTCATCCTATATCACTCCAGTCTTGGATTATACTTTCAGTCTTTATATGGAAGGAGTTTCTGTCATAGTTTTCCCGGGCAGAGGATTTACCATGCCAAAGAATTCCATGGCCCATGGACCCGTTTTCTTGGCTGGTAGTAAGACTTTTTCTTGGGTCCTGCGTGTTCTCTTATGCTATCTTGGTACTTCTTTAGTGGTTTAATAAATACTTTCATCTAAACTTGACCTAATGGTATGATACATCAAACATGGGTTACGCCCGTTATTCCGCCAGCGTTTTGCATCATTTATTGGAAGGCCAACACACAAACATGTGCAAAACTTTCCATTAGATCTCATCTATGTGTGTTCCCAGCAGCAAGTATATCCAAAGTCAGAGACAAATGAGCTAAGAACACACTTTTTGCCTGAGATTAATAACTTTTAGAGGCTGAAGGGGTAACATCAATTCATACACATCTATCTTTGGTCAGATAGCAGCTAGAACTCTTCTTTTGGTGTCAATTTAAAGATAAGCATCTCCACTTTTAAACTGCTTTTGGAGCTACAGAACTATAGATACCGGCAATTGGAAATACAAGCTGAAGCTAAGGATCCAATTTTATACTAGGTCTTTAACTATCAGTATCTCCTATTCTGTAAATCACAGAAACAGCACCCTGATGGATGCATACTAATATTATGATTCTCTCTACTCTAGCATCTGAAGTGATGCTCTTCACTCCAGCCTCCAAAAGCGACTATGTAGACGAAAAGTCACCACAGCGGTGCCAAGGAATCTCTAATCCTCTATCGGTCTCCGTTCTTCGGGTTGGAGCAATGGCCACAGTGAAGACCTCACATCATAACTATATCTAGAGACCGGATGCAGGTTTTACATGCGCTGCTCCACATAGCAGCATCTTTTATTTAAAGGACATGTATCACCAGGATGAAGGAATGTAAACCAAGCACACTGAAATATTGGTGTGCGCCCCCTCCGGCAGGATCTGCTCTTCTTTTAACTTCTTATGTGGTGGTTTTTACAAAATAAGGCTTTACGCAAATAAGCCTGAGGGGCTCCAGTCTCCATAGGTGTTAATGGAACCTGGAGTCCCTCCGGCTCATTTGAATAATTTTTAAATACTTATTTTTTTTCCTTAAAATCAAAGTCAAATAAAGCTAAAAGAAGAGCAGGGAAACATTTACAATATATCTACTCCATGGTATATGTCCTCTAAAGTAGTTTAAAAAAAAAAATCATGGGTTTGTAAAACCCATTAAAATATGATTACAGTAGAAAGGTCCAAGTTATCATTTATAGATGTATTCCCATACAATTAAGGAAATCTACTATCAAACATCCGGCATGATAAACCAGGGCCATTTAATCACAGATCCTGCTACTGTGAGACTGTGACAATCTTCTTATATTTGTTATCCATGTCTTCATTCCTTCTAATAACTTTTAAAATTATGGTAAGGAACGAGAAGGGCTCTACCGGATTTCACAGCAGCAAAAGAAGATCCTACCACACAGAGCGAGTGGGGAAGTGCTACATGTACGGTGTTTAATCCCTTTGATGCTGCAGTACAAAGGGGCTCCGGTAACTCCCCCAGAAACTTTCCAGGTCATTATCATAATTTTAAAAGTTGATTTTGAAAGGAGGAAAGCCATGGGTAACAAATATAAGAAGATTACCACAGTCACTGTGCCTGGATCTAGGAGTAAGTGTCCCTTGTTTATTATGATGGATTTTGATGGTAGATTTCCTTTAAGCGAGTGCACTTGGTTATACCGTCACTAAATCCTCTGATTTATGTGACCCCATTATTATTTCATATGGTTGGACGGCCATTTTACTATAAGTTATTCCTATCATGCACTGGTTTATATATGGTTACCCATAAATTCTACATCCTCTCCCTACAACCTATGGTGGGAAGGGACCACACACAGCATTATCATTACCGGGCTGTGACATTGTGATACTCGCAGATTTCCATGTAAGCAGCTGCTTCCATTTCATCCCTTGTAGTTGTAGCTGCAGTAAACCTCTGCGTGTCCTATGACTGCAGCTGGAGACCCAGGGGGTGGACTGTTCAATGTCATTTATGATATTAAAGGGATAGATCATCCTCTGCCAAGATTCAGCGTAGAATCCATGAATCTTTAGTGACCATATAAAGACATGAAACTATAGGGCTTCTCTACTTGCCAGCTTACAATTGTGACTAATATCCTGTCTTATTTCCAGGACAGGGGACAATCTTTCTAATAATATAAAATGCAACTTGTGGAAGAAAACAAGACTATGATGTGATGATATCCATATGTCTGCGAGTCATATTCCCTTCCCGACAGTCAGAGCGCCGCCCTTGCATGGTATAAACACAAAATGATCTCTATTCATGTAGCAAATACATATTCTAGGAATAAAACAATTACCACCTATTTCAGGACAGGTCATCAGTAAGAGATCAGTAGGAGTCCAACAACCAGCACCGATCCGCCTTACGTCACACAGGTCAATGCAAGTGAATGGGGCACAGCTGCAATACCAACCACAGCCACTTTACTATGTATGGCACTATGCTTGATACACTAAACAGTGGAACGGCCTAGCGTCTGAGAAGACCATCAATATTTTAGTAGTAGAAAAATATCCAAATGACAAAAAAAGGGGAGTGATGTGACTATTATAGAGGGTTTCTCAGATCTTTAGAATTGTCAATTTTAGTACATTACACATTTTAATATTAGTTATTTATAGGATAGGTCAATAACATCAATAAGAAACTTGCAGGCCTCCAGATCTAGATTAACAGGCGAGAAACATGCAGAAAGAGATGGAAGTTCAACTTTTATTCTTTGCGCAGTGGTGGAGTGAGGAAACTACAGCTCCTGTCTAAGAGTTCAGCTGCAGTTCCCAGTGGCAACCACTAAACAGAGAGGGGCACTGTTTTTTTATCTCAGTTTTCTGTCGTTATTATGGAGCAACTATTTAAGCTGTCCCATATCTACAAGGGATAAGAGATGAGAACAACATCCCCTGCAATCTGGAGAACGGGATTCTGTTCTGACTATTTTTGCTCTGGCAACTGTGATGGAGTGCCAGAGATACCCGACTGCTGTGCTCAGCAAGTTCATACAGTACTGAATTGAGCATCAGGGTACATCCTTGTCCTTCCAATCCACCCATTTGTAAGAACGGGACCCCGTTCCCCAGACTGCTAGGGGTCCCAGCACTCAGACCCTTCCATATCAGCATGTTATCCGCTATTCTGTCAGGATGGAAAGATTCAGCTTGCCAACGGCCTATTTTAGCGTATGCAACGTATAACAGTTAGACAAAGGAAACAACAATGCCTCCGCCTGCCAGTAAATGTCAATGTGTACACTGAACGTATACATTGGAAGTTTACCTGACGTATACGCTGAGAGTATATACAAAAAAATGAGGTGGGAACCGAGCCTGACCTGCAATTTTGTCATAAATTTATAGTAGGTATAACAAGTGGAATAGTGCAATACAAAAAATGCTCCAAAATTGTTACATTTCTGAAGAATTCAAGTGATGAATATGTACTCTATATAACTACATATAACTACAGAGCCCCTTTAATAGTCAAACACTAAATCTCCCAATTTGTAAACCCTGTACTCCATTCAACCCTGGATTCCATTGTTGCCAAAACACTCACTACAAAATATTATGCTTTTAGTTTTGCCTGAGTTATTACCCTATCGTAATCTATGTACTAAGGCGTATCCCGTTTACTATATCAATTCCAAAACTGACCCCAATACAGAGACTGTTTCTGGATAAATAACATTTTCTAGCAGAGTCATCCTGGGTGTGTAAAGACTGATCATTGACAAAATTTTGAACAGGTCCATCCAGGGGATCACATAAGGGGTTAAAAAGAGAAGACATTTTATTTTATCATTCAACTTTGAGGTCCGGTTTAAACCGAATAAAAAGGAGCAACGCTGAAGCGTGACTGATCACCAAACACGTTATGAAAAGCTGGATATGACTGGCGCTAAAGTTCACCATAATTTATTCATGTCAGAGGTAAAAGTCACCTTGGGATGCTGAGCAGGTAGTCCAGGGTGACACTCAGCTCATCCATACTTGTCTGTTCGGAGCACAATGGGATTGTCAGAATGAGGCCGCTTCTTCTGTCCTTTCCGCCTGTAGAAAGAATGCACAATGTTAACAGCAGGAAGGTGCCCTTTAAGTCTGCGACAGTTCACGGAAATAAAGATTCTGTATAGGAAGAAGAGAGTGGTGCTAGCCCTCTAACTAAAGGCAAAAGTTATTCGGAGGATCAGGATATAAAATTATAAAAGTACCAAAACATAAAAAAGTTCCATTTCTAGGTATGAAAGCAATATCCAAATGGTATTATGGAAAAAGAACACAAAGAACAACTTACAACCAAGTGCACATTCCGAGAGTGCAGTCAATATTCCAGCTTCAGGAGGTCTCCAAAAATAAAATATAGATTCCCCATCACCAACCATATTTTTAAGCTCTTAAAGGGGTTGAGAAAACAAACGATGTGGAAGGTCCACATTCAGAAAGGGGAATAGGACCCCCAGCGTACTTATGATGATTGGGGGTGCCAGCGGTAGGACCTCCATTGATCAGCAGGTCAATAACACTGAATGTTAGGACAACCCACTTAATCATAGAAGATCTTAAAGGGGTCTAGAGAATAGATGAAGCAGCACGACACAGGCTCTAATAATTACCAAACTCATAAGGGGAAATGGGATCCCAGTGTTTGTGACCAGTTCGGGTTCCATTGGTTGGACCTCAACCGATCAGCAAGTAAAGAAAACATGGGCCGACTTTTTTTTTTTTAGTGTACAAGGATGAAAAGGTCACATATTCCGGAGCCAGCCATGGAACTTTCAACTGAGGCTAATGCACCTTTTGCGCAAAGCACATTTAAAAAAAAAAAAAAAAACACAGGGAAAAGCAGTCCAGGGGAGACTGGCCCGCCAAATTTACTAAAATCTGCACCAAAAATGGATTTCGGTTTTCTATGTGGTATTTACAAGCAAGATATATAAAATAAAGGGTTTGGTCCTCATTGTACAGCAGGGTTGCACCGATACCAGAATTTTGAGAGTAATCCAATACCCGGAGAAGTATCACAATACTTGATACCGATATGATACTTTCAAGAAAAAGAAAAAAAAAAGTATTATATGAATTCAATGTTCAGTGTACGCTCACATGGGGCTTTTACATTGCGTCTAGGGACGGGGCTCAGCCCAATTGTGTTTCCAATGAAATGCATGCACCAGCGTTTTACAAGGAGAGCTTTTTTTAATATATGTATTGTGAATATGTAATGTTAATGTAACATGTATCATTTATTTTATGTCTTATGCATTTGTATTAATTAAATTTAACAGTATTAATTGTTTGTTTAAAAAAAAAAAAAAAAAAGATAATATAGTGATATATAGAGAGATCTGAGAAGATCCATCTCTATATAACAGTGCATGGAGCTTGTGTCACCATGTAACTCTATGGAAGCTCTAGTGAGAAGAAATCCTCCCATTGACAACCAGTAAGTCCCTAGTCTAGTGCAGTGGTGGCGAACCTATTGCAGTGGTGCCAGAGATGGTACTCTAGAGACCTCTCTGTGGGCATGCAGACAGTCCTAGGTAGTCCGGGCAGTGCCCTGCCATTTTAAAGTATAGATACTAGGAGTCTGTATAACAGCACAAGTCATCGAAAATGACAGAAACCGGATATTGAACTGAGTATGAAGAGTATCAAACAAGTCCTGAGGTTATGATACACTGTGCAGCCCTACCGTACAGAACTCCAGACAAGTCTAATTCTAAAGAATAGTTTTGTACAACTTTGTGTTTCTTTGCTATACGATCGATCGATACAATAGATACCATTCGCATTTTCTTTATCAATTTCTAGGAGGAATAACAGAGGAACATCACAACATAAACCAATGCTTCCGATTTCTTTTTCACGTAGAATGCAATTATTTACAGACATGTCAGGAGAGCTGATGATTTCATATGGTATCTAACTTCCAAGGGGTTTCCTGGTGTAGAGAATGTTCAAATAACCAAGTCTCCGTATTTTAACAACTTTTCTTAGCAATTATTCAATCATATAAGAGCCAATCTCAAATCGTGTTTTGCTATTACTTAAAAACAGAAGAGCCTGTGCATTTGTAACCATGTTGGATATGTCTGCACCTTCCCGAGTTGTTTTGTCACAGCATGGATTGATGGGGCATACTAAAGTTTACACCCCTTCTTCGCAAGAGTGTGTTCAGTCCATAAAATAAAGACTGTACAACAGCTGATCTGAGAACCAGTCTTTTTATATATGAGGCTAGAAGTCTCTGCCTCCCCCTCCCATCAGGACTACAGCTCAGTTCAGTAGTCATGCTTTAATTTTTGGGTTATAGTCCTTAACATGGGGTGGGGACTCCAAGTATTAGGTATGAAGTCAGGGATCTATGGCAGTCATAGGATATAAATGAATATACCTTGTGAACAGGTTAAATGCAACATATTCCCATTGCAAAAAAAAAAAAGAAAAGCCACAGCAAAACTTCAATTTTTAATTCTAAATTTCATTTCTGGAAAAAGTGGAAAAATTGACATAATTTCAGAGTATTTTCCTATGATCTAACTCATGGTCTTGCTTACTCTAGATCTAAGCAATTTGGCAATAAAAGAGAAACCGGATAACCAGATATGTGAAGCCTCCCGCGGTCACAAGCCTGTGATGGTGTAATTAACCTGCATTTTTAATGAGGCTACAGCCGGACGAGCTCACTAGCAGGTTTATTATCACATATTCACGTCTATGACCAGAGCGCGGCTTGAATTCTTCCTGAAGGGCACATGAAGAACGCCCGCTACTCACACCCTGGCGCAATGAATAGAGGAAAAATCCTCGTAAAACAAATTGCAGGTGCAAGTGAGCCGGCATAGAAAGAAATATGGCAGCCAGCCTTGGCTCGTGCGGAGTCACACGGCAGCCCCTGCCAGCTCTCATTCCTTTGTGATGGTGCAAAGTTCATTAACTAAATCAAAGAGAAGGTTTGGATGCTTTTCGATGATCTGGATGGCCACAGAAGGGCTGAAAACAACATGCCGGGTTCTTACACCTAGATGCAATAAAGGAAATCTACCCTCAAAATCCATAATAAACCAGGGCCACTTACCATATTTTTTGGACTAGAAGGCGCACAAAAAATCCTTTGATTCTCTCAGAAATCAAAGGTGCGCCTTATAGTCCAGTGCGCCTTAAATATGAACCGTACTTACAGACAACAGCTGCCTTGAACTGTGCACAGGTCTGCCACCTGCTGGTCATTCATCCTTATAATCAGGTGTGCCTTATAATCCAGTGTGCCTTGTATATGGAACTAGATGTATTAGCAGGCGTTTATTGATGGTGCGCCTTATAAACCGAAAAATACGGTACTCATAGATCCAGGCACTGTGACTGTGGTAATCTTCTTATATGCAGCATTCATGGCCTCCTTACTTCTAAAATCAACTTTTTAAATGATTCTAATCAGCCAGAAGGGTTCTGGGGGGTGTTATCAGAGCCCCTCCGTGCTGCAGCATAAGAGGCCATTATGCCTCATATGGACAATGACCTCACCGGGGACCTCCGTGAGCATCTGTTCAGTGGAGGCCAAGGGAAGCAATGCAATAATTTGTATCTGTACCACATAAACTCTAAACCCTCCGCTTGGTTTATACGTCACTTAGAAGGAGGGAGCTGGATGGAAAGACGCAGCTTCTTGCCTGTATACATTGGTATCGAAGCTTTCCTGGTGTATATAAACAATGTGATGTGAATGAAGCCTTATTATAGAAAAAAAAGATTTTTAACAACATTTGAACCAATCTTTATTTAACTTCTTTTTGGCAGGTACGCCAGACACTAGTACCCTGCTGTCACCTGCAATGACGTGATTTCGACTAAGCTTCTGCCAAGCGTGTTGCATCACATTATAGGAAATCAAGAGCAATTCTGCATTGCGCCAATTATTCCATGTCTAAGCTAATTCATTTCACTCATCCAGAGACATGATTTAATTTAACATCCCTTCTGCAATCTGTTTGGATAAGGGATGAATCCGGCCTACCTATTGATGAAAAGCCTAAAATTAGCTTTACCTTCAATGTAAAAAAAATAAAAATCTGGAATGAATTAGAGTGAGGGTTCGGAGTTTCCAATCAGCAGGCTCTTAATTTAACCAGGACGTCAAGACTTCTCGAGAATCAGAATCACAAGCTGATGATTCGCAGTCCTCGGAGGATTGGACCTTCTGGCTACACACAAAGATGCATTTATTGTTGAAATGTAATTATGTACAAGAATTTAAACGATGCTCAATAATGAGCGTTACCTGAATGATTCACATGGAGGCACTGAGCTGAGGCACACGCCGGTGACCAAAATAGTAATGTGAAAGCAGTGAAATAATTGAGAATACGCCACCTCCACATCACGTGGCCGTGGAGGGCGCTTTGAGGGGGCGTGGCAGCAATAACGAACCTGCAGTTTTTTATGCAGAACTATAGCTGGTTGGACCTGGCGTAGTTTAGCCCAGCAGCCACGCTGCCAGGTGGATATATCAAGGGGCCTCGGGTGGTGGCACAAGTGGCGCTTTGAACCCGTTTTTAGTCATGCGATTTCAGTTTGTTAAAAAAACTCATGCGTTTTAAAAAAAGCGTGCATCCATTTTTGTCAGTTTTTAATTAAGACAATTGGGAAAAATGGACAAAAATGTGAACTGAGAGCGCACGACTAAAAACGGGTTCATAACGCCACATGTGCCACCACCCATTTTTTAACATGCGTTTTCAGTCCGTTTAAAAATGCATATGTTTTTGACCGTTTTCCCCAATTATCTTAATTGATAAACAGGTTGTAAGCAGCCAAACCCATGGTAAACGGTCAGAAACTGGCAAATTGAAAATGCATGCCTTAAAACGGACGAAAAACACCATGTGTGGCATAACCCTAAGCCTCTTGATGTTTACGACCGGACACAGAGACTATGGCCTTTATCATACCCCGGCGCATGAGTGTGCCAGAGGTGGCACTCAGAGCCCATTCTGTGGACAGCCAGGCCTTCACCCCAACACAGAGTATGCCAGACAGGACTCAAGGATTCCTCCTGCGGTCCAATACAGCCTAGGAGGTGCCATCCTCAGCGCCATTTTAAAGCAACATCGTTGGCTGCCAAGGCTACAGGAGGAACGAGAAAGTGTGGATAATGATAGATTGTTGGAGCTCCCGCTCTGGGAACCCTGATTCTTCCTTTTTAAGGGGACCCGGGAGGGAAGCTACAATCCAAATTTCTCCATGATCTTTCTATTGTATTGGTGAACTCAGGATGCCAATACAAGTTAAATTAAATTTCCAGATAAGAATATCCCTTAATGCATTGGTAAAAAGGTCCAAATATGTACAAAATAGATGCGGACCCCACATTTTCAACCTTCTATAAGAAAGCTGAATGAGGGCCCCATAACTGCAATTATGCAGTCACACCAGATTACAGCATTATCCGACAAGAAAGGCACCGGGGGTCCGGTGACTGGAGTCAGTCTCAGCCACTTGGCGCATGCGCATTGAGCAGTGAAGTGGAGGTCTTTGGGTACAGACATATGCACATTTTGCTTGGTGAAGCTAAAGTGTGGAGACAACCATGAAGTCCTGATTTATCTCATATTTCACCTATTGGTGTGCCTTAATCTAAATAAAAGTCCCTTCAAATCACAAAAGACTAAGAAAGATACAAAACCTACAAAAAATATGATCACCTAGCGTCCACCAAATCCTTTCCCAACCCATAGTAAAGCATCAAACATGTAAAACCTGCAATGTATTGTCTACAAACCAGAACCAGAACACCAGCCGCTACCACATCACATTAATGTGTAAATTACATGGCAGGAATATACTGAGAATTGCTGAGAGCACACTTTCTGAGAAATACGGGCATCAAGTTATTTTTTTTCCCGATCTCTGCTGCCTCCATTGCTAAATATTTCCAAAATGTGGAAAGAAACTAGAGGCCTCGAACACCCAAGAAAAGCAGATTAGGCAGCGCACCATAGTGATGGACTACAGATAGTGGAACATATAATTGCGTTCAATAAATCCAATAATGGAAGTAGATGGGAAGGAAAAGGGGGGAGAGGGGTCTTGAGTCAATCATTTAGTTAAGCTCGAATTCAATTGCTTTAAATGACTGAAATGGAAAGTTTTCCACCCATTTTCTAAACCGCCGTAAGAAATATTTTCACTGTGATCCAACGCAAATAATCTGCTAAGAGATTTCCATAACTGTGACCTATAGTACTAATAGTCTTCAGGTTTTATACAAGGAGGTTATAATATCTTAGATTCCTTCTAACGGTTTTACTTTGCGGAGTTGAAGAACTTGGAAGTGGAGATGCCGGCTGGGAATGTAAAAGATGTCTGGCCAACTGCAGCCACCTGCAGACATGACTGGACCAGAGGAAAATGTTACAGCCAATGTAGTTGTCCTGAATACCATTACTTTTTAACTTTCTCAGCATTAACGGTATGCAGCATTGTTTTGGTGTGCACCATCATTGAGGGAATGGGGGGGATTGAGACGTCGCTTGTGGCATTCAATTCCAATTTCCAGAATGAAGTGACATTGGCGGAAGGAAAGCCATCTACTAGAACCTCTACGAATCAGGCATAGATTACATATCCTAATCCTGTGTACCCCAGGATTGCTTAGGAGGGTAAAGAGGGGACAGATTGCTAGGACCCTTACAGATCAAAATAAATACTTTAATAAAAACCTTTATTAAAAATCATTGCCATTATCCCCAAATGGTCCATTTCCATGGCTACGATGTTAAACACATTTAGTTTATAAATTTATATACAACTCCCCTGATGCCAGTCCAATCACAGTAACTGAGTCCTGCATATTTGTTGTTCCCTGCACTGCCCCTCCCCGTTCCTGATTGACAGGTCTCACTGCTACCACCATGCTGCCGGTATGGAACTTGTACTTGGGGACAGTCTGCCAATATTCATCTACAGACACATACAGCTCCGTATAATTATTATCAGGGGTAGGAAATATTATTCAATGCCTTGCGGAAATGTTTTGAGAGAAACACATGACTTGCTGAAGAGAGGGATGGAGAGGGAGGGGAAGCAGGTGAGAGACAGACAATGGGTTTGTGTTACTGTGCTCTGCTATATCATTCCCCAATCCCTCAAAGGTGGAGGTAAGAGTGAGGCTGGCTGTGTAAATAGAAATCAGACAGGTTATCAATGTTTTTTTCAGTGAGGAGGGTGGGATAGCTTAAAGGGGGCTTTTCAACGAAATCACATTGCAATCCCCTAATGATGTTAACACAGTAAAGATCATTTTAACCCCTTACTTTACAATGTTACTCTTATTAGTCTTAGTCTTATTTTAGCTCCTATCGCTCCCTAGGCTGCTCAGGGCAAAATCCCAGGATGTCGGCGGGGACTCTCTAAGCAGACACATTATGATCCATCTGGTTCTGTGGGGTGACAATGTGGTTACATTAGCAGGGTACAGGGTTTATATGCACTTTCACCTGGCTTCTGACATTGTACTAACATACTGACACGTAGGAGAGAGATGAGACACATGATGCCTTTTACACAGAGGCTGATAGACTGTTACACTGTGAGCACTACTACATCTCACAGATATGTGCCTGCCTCCCCCTTCCCCCAAATCACTTATCTTCTTGTAGTTTGTATTTTCTCTCTCTTCAGGATGTGTTTGCTGGCAGGAAATGAGGGAGTGCCTGTGTGTCAGTCTGAGCTCCGTGCTAGGACTGCTAGGGGGCGTGGCTACAGGCTCAAAGCAAAAAGATATACAAACTTAGCAGCACCGTCCCAAGGAAATCCAAGATGGCAGCCAACCAACCACAAGTCAGAAGTTACAGGGTCGTACCTAGGGGCAACTGAAATAGTGTACAGCAGGACTGATAGAGACAGTTTGGACTTATATCTGTGAAATGCCGCATTTTTTGTTAATAACAGTGAATTAGAGAATGTGTTATTTTGTTATCCAGAGTCGAAATAAGAAACTTGTCTTCGTCAGAATACCCCTTTAACTGTAAAATGCAGCCTTCCACCTCCGTGACTGGAATAGAGCACATCAATAAAAGTCTTATAGAAGAATGGTGGCTCTAATCCCATTGATAGAGACATCAGTGGAACATGTATACATGTATGTATACATATATGTGTATATACACATGTATAAAAGTAGTGTGTGGTTTGTGGGGGTGGGGGAATCACTAGTGACAAGTTCTCTTGAAAACCCCATAAAGTTAAAAGGACCACCTTGAGCACACTTGGCATAAATCATATGGTTGGATCAAAACAAATCAGACTTATGGGATGATAGGGGATATGTTGCAAACTTTGTACAATCCATTTAATGACGACTAATAGATAAGGAATGGTAAAAATTCACTTTAAAGCATTGGGTAGTAGTCTATAAAGTGGTTGTCCATTAAATTTTGTTTAGACGTAACAGTTACATCCCTCACCGTTCCCTGCAGGTCTGAACTTCCTAACCTTATCTCAACAAACAGGAAGTGCCTGCTCAGCCAATCACTAACTGGGGCTGGTGGCCGCTGTAGACAGTGGGGGACATTTACTTAAAGTGTTGGTGTCTGCATTGGCTTTGTTACCGACCTGCTGTCGGTAAGAAGACACACATTTAATATTGTGGAGCTGTGCAGAGACATTTCTGGCGCCAAGCCATTTTCTGTCCCTGGGACCAAAATCTGTCCCGAGCACCAGAAATGTGTCCAACAGTCCCTGCTAGACCAGTTTTCTTTTGGTCTACTTTCCGCCAGTTTACAGCGCCCAAAAAGGGCTGCGACACATATTAATTGTGTCTGAGTTTCCACTCCGCCAAAGCCACGCCCCTTTTCGGAGAAGAGTCGGAGCAGGCGGAAAAAGTCATTTTTTCTGGCGCCGCCAGCTAATAAATAGGTCTGAGAGCGCCACAAAACTGGCGGAAACGCCATAGTAAATGTCCCCCACTGTTTTTATTGGGCATTTCCTATGGCAGGGAACAGATACGCGTCTGTAACAGCAGTGGCACAAGTATTAATGGAGAGATTAGGACTTAAGAGCTGAAAAACAACTACGTCATCCGGTCAGCGCTCTTACAAGATATTCCCAGTGAGGGCGGTGTATCCGTACAGTATATGGATAGACGTCTTACACAGTGATATAGGTGATACTTAGACACATTTGTCAGCGTTAGAGGCAATCTGTCGGATTGAGCGGTACTTGGCTGGATTGTTAATTATGCTGCGTCTAGTAACGAAAAGAAAAAACCCTCTGCCACTTCATCAACAATCTGCTATTCTCTTCTGGAGAAGTCTCCGGATTTCATTAGCCGAGCCACCTGAGACTAGCACAAAAGACGGCACTTAGCTGCATTTTACTGCAGACGTCAATGGCAAAACACCCGTTTTATACGCCTCCAATCCAGTAAATGGTTTCAGGCTCGTTCCTTTGATGGGAAGTAAAGTGTTGTGTCTCATATGGGCAAATCTTCTCACTCGCTTACATGTGCCAGGTGTTACCAAGCCGTGCAGTTGGCCCAGGCGAACCCATCCAGACAATGATTTACCGTAGACTCCAATTTAAGGGAGATTTGTCACTTCCCTCCTTAGGGTGATGCCACACATGGCGTTTTTAACCCGTTTTTGGTCAGTTTTTAAGCAGTCCATCCAAAAATGCATCTGTTTTGTCCAGTTATATATATATTTTTTGCATTTAAGAAACTGCTTAAAAACGGACCAAAAACGGGATAAAAACGCCTACCACTGGGGTAGACGAGACGAGGCAACACCAAATTTCTGCCTCATTCATCAATTTCCTGATAACAGTCACAGAGGAGTTATACGACTACTGAGCTGGAATTGCTATATATTTAGTAAAACTAAATGTCAAAAGCAGTGACAGCTCTT
Organism: Engystomops pustulosus; assembly: GCA_019512145.1. NCBI lineage: Eukaryota > Metazoa > Chordata > Amphibia > Anura > Leptodactylidae > Engystomops > Engystomops pustulosus. Next base: position 72,404,311 of record CM033648.1, on the reverse strand, counting down.
CTTAAAGGGAACATTTTATCAACTTTTACCCCCAAAGACTAGCAGCACCCTCTTGTAGGGAATGAAAGGTCCTTTCAAACCTTCCCTCTTATGTAAAACTTTAACAAAAAAAAATTCTTCTCCATGCAAACGAGCAGAGAAGAGACACTTTTAGCTTGAGAGGAGTCACTTTTAAAGCAGAGTTTCCCTTCAGATTCCCATATCTTAGATTGTATAGCGGCTGGAACCATGCTTTTGCATCCTTTAAAAGATAAGAATCTCATCTTTAAAATTGTTAGCATTAACCTGCCATTTAAATGAACTGATCCAAAATAAATAATTTATTAAAAACTATGATTAAAAAGCACTGCCCTTGTCCCTAAATGGTTCATTTCCATGGCTGCAGTGTTAAAGGGAACCTGTCACAAACCTTTTCACCAATACAGCTAATGACAAGTTCCCATAGAGCCCTAGAAACTAACCGACACCCTTCTTTTAGCTAAAGATTGTTTCTTTTACATCCCCATAAATCAACTATATCTTATATTCCCTGGCATCAGAGGGGGTGTGTCCTGCTTGGCCGGCCCCTCCCATGTCCCTTGCCTCTTCTCAGCATGTCATGTGAACAGGATGATGTAATCTATGGTCCTTTACCCAGGGAGGTTTGCAACATCTATCCCAGTGGTGGCGAACCTTTGGCACGGCTGCCGGAGGCGGCACTCAGAGCCCTCTCTATGGGCACCTGCACCATCACTCCAGCATAGAGTTTGCCAGACAGGACTCAAGGCCTCTAGCAGTCCCAGGCAGCCCAGGACCCTAGAAAGAAACTACAATGATACTCTACTGTATTGGTGTCTTCGGGTGCCTATACAATTTTTAAACCTGTGACCAAATTTAAGTTACTGCTTAAATTTTCACATTGGCACTTTGCTAAAAATACATGGGTTTTGATTGTAGTTTGGGCACTTGGTGTCTAAAAGGTTTGCCATCACTGATCTATCCCATGTAAGTGTCTGATTACATGAAATCACTCCATTCTCCATGTAGGATGTGGAGGAGTTAAAGTTCATGGAGGCTTCTGTGTACTCATTTGGTGTAGTATATGGGAGGAACCAGCTGAGCAGGACACCCCCCCGCTTAAGCCAGGTAATATAACAAATTTGAATTAAGGGGATGTGAGGGAAACAATTTTTCAGCTAAAAGAAGGGCGTCAGTTAATAGGGCTCTGTGGGAACCTGTCACTAGCTGTTATTGTGAAAATGTGGTACAAATAGTTAAAGACAAAGTTCAATATATGAGCTGTGTATAAAGATCCAGTCCCTCCCACCTCCCCTATTTAACTGTCTGGATATCAGATTTTACCTAAAAACCACAGGAGGAGATTCTAATCTTTAGTCTGCAATCACATGCTAAGTGTGGAGTGTAAAAGAGGAGCTCTCTCAATCATATGTTCTCACCCACTATGTTTACACCCGATTTTGGCTTTGAAAACTGGATCCCGAAAAACTGCACGTATGAATGCATCCTAAATCTGATACAAAAGCATGATTCTTTATACTATAGACTTAAAGATAGGGACATCCGAAGTGACACTCGTCTAGCAGCCTCCCAGCATGAGTCATCTTAGGTAAAAAGTGACTCTTCTCGGCTCATTTGCATATGAATTTGGAGGTTATTGGTTGTGGGTTAAATTTAACATAAAAAGGGGTATTCTAGAAAGAATATTTCTAGGGCCTATCTGTGGGTGCTTGTAGTGTAGTGGAGTAAAAACTCGCTGCACACAAGAAGGTACTTGAAAACAAATGAAGATCTAAAACATCTGGAAAATCTGCACATAAGTAAACGTGGAGCTACCAGGAAGGGGTTAACATAATTTTCCCAATCTCTTCTGAATATTGTGTGCAGCAGGATTACTGTATACAATCCGTTTTCTATTTGTATAATAGTATAGGCCTCTGTATGAGTAACACTCATTGTCCCAAATAGTGCGTTTAGAGGCCAAGTGAACCAACACCCAAAAGTTCAGGAGCAGGACAACGGATTTCATGGCAAGTTATTCTATTCAATTGTTTTTAGCCAGTATTCACTCCTGAAGGATCTTTATTGATCATTTTTCCTTATTTACTCAAGTTTATGGGAAAATGTGGAAAGCTTGATAATGCAGCAGCCGGGTCCCTAAATCCGGGATGACCCCTTAATCTGTCAGTGTGATTCCCCAAGTCATGGCCTCACGTGGGGCTTTGTATAACTCAGTCAGTGACTAGCGGTGCGGGATGTTGGCGTCGCTCCTGGCAATGCTATGTGTCATCCGTGCTCACTAATGCTGGAAGCTTTACAATGTCATAAAATTATGCTGCCTGAAGCGTTCATTTTAGGTCATTGAGACATTTGAGCATCAACCATCAAATGGGTAAAGACTTAGAAGGAGAAATACTAAAGCAATGACAGTAATAGTGTCACAGTAGAATACACAGATACTATGGTCAAAGCTGTTAAAGGGGTTGTGACCTGAAAGCCATCCCCTATCCCCATGACCCCATGAGATTGGAAAGACAGTCCCATAAAAGTCCCCAAATGATGCACAAACACAAGACATGCACTCCATTCACTACTGTAGTCACTAAGCAGTCCCATAGAAGTGTCCCTCATAGGACATCCCCTTTAAGTAATGGTAACTCAATACAACCACGACACCACAGTTGTAGGGGGGAGACAAAGACACTCTAAAAGGTGCTAAATCACTTTAAAAAAACTATTGCCTCATTAAGCTGACAGCTATTCCTCCTGACTCTCCATCCACATGCACACTTAGTTTGGCCGAGTATGCATACGTTATTAAATAAAGACAGATAAGTACGGCCGATCATACATTGTACTCTACAAACACCTTAATAAAATGTTGACATATACAGTATTTTTCGGACTATAAGGCGCACCGGAGTATACGGCGCACCATCAGTAAATGCTTGCTAAAATGTCTAGGTTCATATATAAGGCGCACCGGATTATAAGACGCACCTGATTACAAGGATGAATGACCAGCAGGTGGCAGACCTGTGCACAGTTCAAGGCAGCTGTTGTCTGTAAGTATGGTTCATATATAAGGCACACTGAACTATAAGGCGCACCTTTGATTTCTGAGAAAATCAAAGGATTTTTTGTGCGCCTTTTAGTCCGAAAAATATGGTAGCTACATCTCCCAACTCTCCATACACATGTATACCTGGTCCAGCCGAGCATGCATGAGTTTTAGAAAAGCAGAGGAAAGTAAGGCTGGATATACACTACAGATTGCTATTAATCACGCTCAATCAGTCCAGGCTTATTGCTTCCCATACCAGCGTATACCCAGTATAACCAGTCTGAACAGAGCTTTATTGGGTTCTTGTCTTTACTAACCTCGTCATCAAGTCATAAACTAGCCAATCATTCAGAATCTGAAAACTTTTATCCCTGGCAGACAACACTGTGAAGGAATAAAATGTCTACAAAAATATTAATAAAAATAGGTTAAAATGTCGTACAGTCCCCAAAGTGGTGACAACAAAATGACGCCTTAGTCAGCTCTGTACACTGAAGGTTCAAAAAGTTATTGGCGCCTGAGTATGGAGATCCGCCATAACAAAAAACTCTTGAAAAGGTTTAATTTTTATATTAAAGGAAATTTACCATCAAAATCCATCATGATAAACCATGGACAGTTACTCATAGATCCATGCAGCGTGACTGTGGTAATCTTATTATATTTGTTATCCATGGCCTCATTCCTTCTAAAATCAACAAATTAAATCTATGAGCCAGAAGGGGCATTACCAGGGCCCCTCTGTGTTGCAGCTTCACGGGCTGTTACACTGTGCAGGAGTACTTCCCCCTCCCACCTTGTGAGATAACTTTAACAGCCTGTGAAGCTACAGCATGGAGCGCCACCAGTGCCTTTCTGGTTCAATATCCTAATTTTAAAAGTTTATTTAAGGAGGAAGGAGGCCATGGATCACAAATACAGATAGGTTTGTTCTTCAGTTGAATTTGTATGCAAGTTGGAACTGTGTTTTTTCTAATTGTAACCCCTGCTAAATAGTTTTTGTTCTCTGACAATTGGATTTTAAAAAATGTTCGATTGCCATAAGAACCAGGATTAAAGCTTAAGTGCAGACACCTTTTATAACTGTTATAGCTGCTTTTTGTAGCCCGGGGCTAAAGTCCAGAGGTATGTTTGTAACTAGGGGTCGTCAGGTGTTCTTAAGTAGGGTACCGCCTTGTAAAAGAAGATTACCTGGATCTATTCAAATTTGGTATCTAAGTAATCATCCTGACCCAAAGGAGACATGTTATTTGGACTCCAGAGTGAAAGCTGTAAATACAGCTAAGAAACTGGCACAACTTTATTACTTTTTATCAGTTGTACTGCATTCAGATTTTTTTCTTCCAGTTTCCCAGTACAGGCAGTCCCCGGGTTACATACAAGATAGGGTCTGTAGGTTAGTTCTTAAGTTGAATTTGTATGTAAGTCGGAACTGTATATTTTATCATTGTAATCCCAGCCAGAACTTTTTTGGTCTCTATGACAATTGGATTTTAAAAATGTTGGGTTGTTATAAGAATCAAGATTAACACTAAAGCTTCATTACAGACACCAGTGATAACTGTTTCAGCTGTTTATTGTAGCCTAGGACTAAAGTACAATAAATTACCAATATCTAGAGGTCCGTTTGTAACTAGGGGTCGTATGCAAGTCGAGTGTTCTTAAAGGAAACCTACCACTGCTCGCATGATGAAATCATGCGAGCAGACCACCCGGTAGGCTATTTAATACTGATGCCTCTAGTGCAGTGCGTTCACGCAACACAGTGACCTATTGAATTACTGAACGAACACCAGCACTTAGAGTTGCCTAAAAAGACTTTAACTTACATATGTAATAGCCCTCCGTGCGACCCCTACGTCATCTTCGGGCTGGCGATGGCTTCCGATGTTAATATTCACGCCTCCTTCATTGTAACCGTCCTCCTTCAGGTGCCAAGAGCGTGATGTCACCAAGCTCTCGGCATCTATCGCCGGCTGGTGTGTCGAGAGTTAGTATCTCGCGCATGCGCGATAGTGGCCGAGAGCTTGGTGATGTCACGGCTCTCGGCCACTGAAGGAGGACGGTTCCAATGAAGGACGTGAATATTTAAACTCGGAAGCCATCGCCCTTCGAAGATGACGTAGGGTAGCACCGGAGGGCTTTTACATATGTAAGTTATAGTCTTTTTAGCAAATCTAAAGTTTGCTGAGCCTAACTAAAGTATGTGCCGGCATCAGTATTATATAGCCTATTTCACATGCGAGCAGTGGTAGGTTTCCTTCAAGTAGGGGACCGCCTGTACATTACATGTTAATATTCAATACTACCAATAGGAAGCACAATTTGTCCCACAGAAAACAAACCCCCATACCGCTCTGTACACAGTTGAAAAAAAAAACAATTCTGGTTTTTGGAAGGTGGGGAATAAAAATGTGAAACAAAAACATTAAAGAGGCAGAGTCTCCTCTGGAGGCACAGCCAAAATAAATTTGTCTATTGAAATGTAAGAAGCATGGACTTCTCCGATATGTTGTCAGAAGAAAACTTGATCAGAATCTGGAAATTGTCTCCAAACAAAGACTTAGCCGGGTGTAAAACATGGCGGCTCTGTACATGTAACACCTGTCCTGGAACAATCCGGATTATCAAGTTCTGATTCCCTCAGCCAAAACCACTAACAGATGTAGTAAGATTCAGCAACAAATCCAACTTCTGAAAATCCACATTATTCTCAGAGAGTGAAATATTTTACTGTTCCTATAAATCTACGAGTGCGGTGAGAGAAGACGGTACCTGAGAGGAAGGCCAGTTTCTTCTTCAGGATCGGTAGGATCACGGTGGCGTCCATGATTCCCGCTTATGGATCTCAGGTCTCTGCAAGAAAAAGAAGGAGCTTTATAGACCAGATAAATAACCATAATAAATCACAACAGGAGACACATTCCATGTCAGCAACAGAAAGCAATAAACCAGGGGAATATGGTGGGCCCCACATATCTAACCCACCCCCAATATTCCAGGCAAGGAAAGACGGAGAGCCCGTGCAAGATTTCTGACAATATCTAAATCTTAATGAGAAACTAACTGATTTTACTTCCCATAAAAATCCACAACTACTCAAAAATTATGCCGGCATTACTTTAATTGGGAGTTTAAGGAAGCAGCAAAAGCCTTTTCGGGAAACAAACCACGCACATTCAATCAGCTAATAGCCAAGGACGAGAATTAGAGCGGATTTACACTTCTGGTCACCCAGTTATTTGTGTTTTAATCTAAAAGGTGTGAAATTCTGTGCCGATTGTTTTCCTTAATATCTTTATAGTGGTAAGGCTTGCATTATCCTGACACAGAGCTCTACATCGTCTACACACACACATAAAATTGCATGTTACATAGCAGGAGGAGCTGAGCATATCCTACATAGTGTGCCATCTGTAGGCAGCATGTTACACAGCAAGAGGAGCTGAGCATATCCTACATAGTGTCCTATCTGCAGGCAGCATGTTACACAGCAGGAGGAGCTGAGCATATCCTACATAGTGTGCTATCTGCAGGCAGCATGTTACACAGCAGGAGGAGCTGAGCATATCCTACATAGTGTCCTATCTGCAGGCAGCATGTTACACAGCAGGAGGAGCTGAGCATATCCTACATAGTGTGCTATCTGTAGGCAGCATGTTACACAGCAATAAATGCTCAGCTCCTCCTGCTGGAGAACATGCTGCCTGCAGATAGGACACTATGTTAGGATATCTCAGCTCCTCTTGCTGTGTAACATGCTGGCCTACAGATAGCACACTATTAGGATATGCTCAGCTCTCCTGTCGTGTGTAACATGCTGCCTACAGATAGGACACTATGTAGGATATGCTCAGCTCCTCCTCTGTGTTACATGCTGCCTGCATAGCACACTATGTAGGATATGCTCAGCTCCTCCTGCTGTGTAACATGCTGCCAGCAGATAGGACACTATGTAGGATATGCTCAGCTCCTCTTGCTGTGTAACATGCTCGCCTAAGAATGGCACACTATGTAGGATATGCTCAGCTCCTCCTGCTGTGTAACATGCAATTTTAACTGTGTGTGTAGACAATGTAGAGCTCTGTGTCAGGATAATGCAAGCCTTACCACTATAAAGATATTAAGGAAAACAATCGGCACAGAATTTCACACCTTTTTAGATTAAAAACACAAATAACTGGTGACCAGAAGTGTAAATCCTCTCTAATCTCGTCCTTGGCTATTAGCTGATTGAATGTGCGTGGTTTGTTTCCCGAAAAGGCTTTTGGCTGCTCTCCTTAACTCCCAATTAAAGTAACTGCCGGCATAAATTTTGTAGTAGTTGTGGATTTTTATTGGGAAGTAAAATCAGTTTAGTTTCTCATTAAAGATTTAAGATATTGCAGAAATCTTGCACGGACTCTTCCTTCTTTCCTTGCCTGGAATATTGGGGGTGCGGTAGATATGTGGGGCCCCCATTATTCCCCCTGGTTTATTACTTTCTGTTGCCTGAACTTGGAATGTTGTCTCCTTGTTGTATTTGATTATTATGGTTATTTATCTGGTCTATAAAGCTCCTTCTTTGTCTTGCAGAGACCTGAGATCCATAAGCGGGAATCATGGACGCCACCGTGATCCTACCGATCCTGAAGAAGAAACTGGCCTTCCTCTCAGGTACCGTCTTCTCTCACCGCACTCGTAGATTTATAGGAACAGTAAAATATTTCACTCTCTGAGAATAATGTGGATTTTCAGAAGTTGGATTTGTTGCTGAATCTTACTACATCTGTTAGTGGTTTTGCTAGAGGAATCAGACTTGATAATCCGGATTGTTCCAGGACAGGTGTTACATGTACAGAGCCGCCTGTTTTACACCCGCCTAAGTTCTGGTTTGGAGACATTTCCAATTCTGATCAAGTTTTCTCTGACAACAACGGAGAAGTCCATGCTTCTTACATTTCAATAGACAAATTAATTTTGGCTGTGCCTCCAGAGGAGACTCTGCCTCTTTAATGTTTTTGTTTCACATTTTTATCCCCACCTTCCAAACCAAATTGTTTTTTTTTCACTGTGTACAGAGCGGTATGGGGGTTTTGTTTTCTGTGGGACAATTGTTCCTTCTATGTAGTATTGAATATTAACATGTAATGTACAGCGGTCCCCCTCCTTGAAGGAAACCTACCACTGCTCGCATGTGAAATAGGCTATATAATACTGATCCGGCACATACTTTAGTTAGGCTCAGCAAACTTTAGATTTGCTAAAAAGCCTATTACTTACATATGTAAATAGCCCTCCGGTGCTACCCCCTACACGTCATCTTCGAAGGGCGATGGCTTCCGATTTTAAATATTCACGCCTCCTTCATGGAACCGTCTCCTCTCAGGTCCGAGAGCCGTGACATCACCAAGCCCTCGGCACCTACGCGCATCGCAGATACTAACTCTCGCACACCAGCCGGCATAATGCCGAGAGCTTTGTGACATCACGGCTCTTGGCACCTGAAGAGGACGGTTACAAGGAATGAGGCGTGAATATTTAAACATCGGAAGCCATCGCCAGCCCGAAGATGACGTAGGGGTCGCACCGGAGGGCTATTTACATATGTAGTTAATAGTCTTTTTAGCAAATCTAAAGTTTGCTGAGCCTAACTAAAGTATGTGCCGCATCAGTATTAAATAGCCTACCGGGTGGTCGCTCGCATGATTTCATCATGCGAGCAGTGGTAGTTTTCCTTTAAGAACACTCGACTTGCATACGACCCCTAGTTACAACGGACCTCTAGATATTGGTAATTTATTGTACTTTAGTCCTAGGCTCAAATAAACAGCTGTAACAGTTATCACAGGTCTGTAATAAGCTTTAGTGTTAATCTTGATTCTTATAACAACCCAACATTTTTAAAATCCAATTGTCATAGGACCAAAAAAGTTCTGGCTGGGATTACAATGATAAAATATACAGTTCCGACTTACATAACAAATTCAACTAAGAACAACCTACAGACCCTATCTTGTATGTAACCCGGGACTGCCTTATGGGAAACTGGAAGAAAAAAATCTGAATGCAGTACAACTGATAAAAATTAATAAGTTTTGCCAGTTTCTTAGCTGTATTTACAGCTTTCACTCTGGAGTCCAAATAACATGCTCCTTTGGGTCAGGATTTACTTAGATACCAAATTTGAATAGATCCAGGTAATCTTCTTTTACAAGCGGTACCCTACTTAAGAACACCTAACACCCCTAGTTACAAACATCCTCTGGACTTAGCCCCGGGCTACAAAAAGCAGCTATACAGTTATAAAGGTGTCTGCACTTAGCTTTAATCCTGGTCTTATGGCAATCGAACATTTTTTAAAATCCAATGTCAGAGAACAAAAACTATTTAGCAGGGTTACAATTAGAAAAAACACAGTTTCAACTTACATACAAATTCAACTGAAGAACAAACCTATCTGTATTTGTGATCCATGCGCCGCCTTCCTCCTTTAAATAAACTTAAAATTAGGATATTGAACCAGAAAGCACTGGTGGCGCTCCATGCTGTAGCTTCCAGCGGTTTAAAGTTATCTCACAAGGTGGGAGGGGGAAGTACTCCTGCACAGTGTAACAGCCCGTGAAGCTGCAACACAGAGGGGCCCTGGTAATGCCCCTTCTGGCTCATAGATTAATTTGTTGATTTTAGAAGAATGAGGCCATGGATAACAATATAATAAGATTACCACAGTCACGCGCATGGATCTATGAGTAACGTCCATGGTTTATCATGATGGATTTGATGGTAAATTTTCGTTAATATAAAAATTAAACCTTTTCAGAGTTTTTTTTTTACATAGTGTGCTATCTGTAGGCAGCATGTTACACAGCAAGAGGAGCCGAGCAGATCGTACAGTGTCCTATCTGCAGGCAGCACGTTACACAGAAGGAGGAGCTGAGCAGGTCTTACATAGTGTCCTATTTGCAGGCAGCATCCTATAGCACAGGGGGCCACAATAGACTGTATTTAGTGTCCTATCTGCAAGCAGCATGTTATAAAACAGGAGGAGCTGTACTGACAGAATGTAATAAAGCTGTGAATTTGTTGTGGAGGGTAAAATTCAACTCAAACAACTCCAAATTATTATACAAATCTACTTTTCAAACATGGGTGGCACTTTTTAAACAGTGGCAAAATTTTGCCGCAAATCCACACCAGTCCCCCAGTGATGGCAGAAAAACTTGTGTACTGGTTGCAACTTTATAGGCAAAAAAAAAAAACGAAAACCCACTCTGTCTAAGCCACTATAATAAACATGATGTGCAAAAAACAAAAGACACTACTACTTTCCAAAGACGCTACAAAGCTGGAGTAAGACCCTGCCTAAATCCGTCCCTTTGAGTCGCGCTAACATGGTGGCGCTGGATCGGAAAATCCATTTACGCTATTAAAACGCTAAAGTTACACTTCTGGTGAGCTATCCCGCTCCAGATTTATGTAAAGCTTTTTGTTTTGTGTCATGACATGTCCAGGTGCAGGCTGCCAATTGACAGTAAATTGGGAGAACTGGTATCTGGGTACACATGGGTACACTCGGAGCACTGGTGGTAATAAATATAATGTGTGTACAGTATAAAGTGATTACAGAGGAGATTTCTAACATAAGGAATATTTGCTCTTCGTTTCTTCTGTAGTTTTCCAGAAGTTCTGCAGTTTTACCAATTTAACTTGGAGAACTATGTAAATGTAACGCTGCCCCAGAGGTTGAGCTCTCTATCCTCGCTTGCCAAGGCTCGGCACCGGTGCCCAGGAGCACAGCTTTGCATTTGTAGAATGGACTATAAATTATTCTTATGTAGGCTTGTTCTCCGAGCCGTTACTTACACAGACGCCTTTAAAACAAGACTTTAACATCCTGTGGGGGTGCAAGTTTAAAAAAAGTGAATACAGACACTAATTTACATTAAAAGGGACCTACACCGTTTAGACAAAGAGTGTACATAAAGTTCTCCTCCAGTCTGCTCTTCTGAATTGTTTCAATCAATATTTGCTTTCTCAAGAGTATCTTTTTTTCTGTATACTGTTCCTCTGTTACTACTCCTGTAAATGTCAGGGTACATCCTACTAGCATGGGGCATAGTAACGATCATTATATATTCCAAATATATTGGAGTCAAGGGGGCTGCCTCTCAAGGTAGCAAAAAGAGGCATGGTTTTCCTTTTCCCACCCTGGAAAACATATTTTCCAGAATCCCCTAGTGGAGTATCAATGGCTAGAAGTCTCCACACACCTATAAGGCGGCCTTGATTGGCAAGCTGTCCATAAGGAGAACTTGTACTTCCCCATCCAAATCCCATACAGAGCATACACAGAAAAGAAGATCTTTCACAAACATGCAAAAGCAGCAGCATGGAGGACATTATACAGCAGTAATGAGCATCAATGCTGTGAATTGAGGGTGAACTGCTTCTCTGTCTATTGAAATTCAGGAGATTTGCAAGCGGTACTCAGATCTTTAGTCATCTTCATAGATCAGCAGTTCACATAATGGACCTTCTGCTTTATACAGGAAACATTGGACTATTGTTCTTGTGAGGTGCGTCCTGCCACTGCAATTAAATCCTATAGGAGTGTCAAATGTTTTCAGCACAGAGGTTTTGGGTATATCCAGGACTCCCATTTATTGGAAGACAGTTATCAGGGCTTGTGCGGCAGTTTTTAAATTTTTTTAAATTAGTTAGATTTTTCCCTTAACGCCATTTCCACACTAAACAAGTGGGCACATGGGAGGCACGGGCCTGTGCCTCAGGTCTGTGCCTCAGGATATGAATGACCTTTGCCTTTCGAGAGGCGTCTGTTGGAGTTTGGGTCTCCGTCCATGCACCAGGATACGCAAGTTGTTTAAAAAGACATTCAAAGGATGGACTGTGATTATGTTTATGCAAGTTTACAAATATGTTAACATACTCATGTTACCTTGGGGTCTGAAAATGCAAGCTATTTGAACTTTATCATAGCGAATATATGGCCAATTTATCGAAAAAATGTGAATGTTTTATGAGAAATTATGAAGTAAAAGGAAGATTTTATCCAGAAAACTTGTGTGGTCAGTTTTGCTCTTGGACACTATTCACACTTTGCCTACGATAGGTCAAAAGTATTAGATCCATTTCTCAGCAATACCCTTTACTAACCCTCATGAGTCATTTTAAATTATTTTACAATCCCAAACACCCCCATGCCCCCTCCCAGAGTTGACATTGGCAGCAATAAATAGAAGACCATACAACTTGTCATTTAGCTCTGCCATGTGGTAAAGAAACAGTTAAAAGAACGGAATCCAAAATCCAACACAAGAAACTGCAAAACCAAAACAGGTGATTTTATATTTTAAATCTTCCATAAAAAAAGCAACCACAAAATTATGACTTCAGAACATAAAAAGGGCCCAGTGTGGGGTAAGCAATGCGCCTCGAACTGCAGCTACAGCCAACAAAAAAATTAAATAATTACTAAGTGGAGCGACTGAATACAGAAAGCTAAAGCGCACAGCAGTTTGAGGAAAACCAGAAAAAGTCTGATTGACAATGTATCCAAAATCAAAGTCCCACCCAAAAAACATTCAATACATTCCATTTTTGAGTAACAGCAAAAATAATAACAAACTTACTCATTAAGTAGACACAAAGTGGTTCTTGCTACCTATGTAAACAGAAACAATTCCAGTCCAATATTCACGGGGGGCACACATTCCCTTAACCACCTTAGCGTTCAAAAACACATCCGAAACGGAAGCGGGAGGGGCTTGACCCAGCGTTTCAGTGAATGAGCAACACTACTGACATGCAAAACATGTCTTACCCATTCCAAAACTCATGTGATTCATGGAAACGCATTTGGGTTTGGGCCCCTCCCACTTGCATTTCTGATGCATTTAAAAACACAGCCAAAACAGTACGTGTGAACACGCCCTAAAGGGTACGTTCCCAAGTTCAGTATTTCAGATGCAGTTTTTGAAGCAAAAAGTATGTGTGGATCATAATGGGTGAGAACATATTAATGAGAGGAGCTACTAATACTCCACTCCTGGTTAAGACATCAAAACTAAATGTGTGAATACGCTCTAAAGTAACACACCAGTTACAGCAGATTCATTGAATAATACATGGCACAGGGTCTGAAGGAAGGAGCATGACTCAATTGAAAGGAAATCTATGCATTGTGAACCAAACATACCTTGAGACTGCTGTAGTTACACTGATGCAGAAACATATCTTGTTTAATCCCTGAACTGAGGGGTTTTGCTGAAAAAACAATTATAAAATTCTAATAATGAGGCGCTGTCGCTCCTGTGGCTCCTACTGCGCTTCTCCTCTTACCCCAATTATGCACTGCTCCAGAGAATGATGTAATCATTGTGTTGTCTTTGACAGGAAGCAGTAATAAATCACTGCGCCATGCCCCAGCTTCTGTTTAGGAGTCATCCAGCTCAGGTTGATTAGTCCTGTCTGGACTGTTCAGGCAGCTCCTGTGTATGTGGAAGTAATGCGTTTATGTACGGCAGCCAGTTTTCCCCAGATCCTGATTTTTATAATTGTTTTTGAGCAAAACCACTCGGTTCAGGGATTAAATAAGATATGTTTCTGTATCAGTGTAGCTACAAAATTCTCAAGGTATGTTTGGTTCACAATGCATAAACACGGTAGATTTCCTTTAATTGTATTCCTAGAACCTGGACTCATGCTCCTTCCTTCAGGGCCTGCACAAGGTATAAGACAATGAATCAGATGTGACTGGAAAGTTATTTTAGGAAATTTATCATCAAAATCAAGCATTATAAACCAGGGACGCTTACTCATAGATCCAGGCACCGTGACTTTGGTAATCTTTTTATATTTGGTATCCATGGCCTCCTGCCTTCTAATAATGCTGTAAGGCTACTGTGGTAGTTCCCAGAACTCCTCTGGGCTGCAGATTCACTGGCTGTTACACTGTGCAGCAGCGCTTTCCACCCTCTCACTGTGTGCTGAAACTTCCTGTTCTGCGTGAGATTACATTAGGCAGATAGAGAGGTAAGTGGTGAGGGAGCAGGGGGAAGGAGACACAGTGTAACAGCCTGTGAATGTTCAGTACTGAGGGGTTCTGGCAATTCCTCCAGAGCCTTTCAAGCACTTTAGCATAATTTTAAAAGTTGATTTTAGAAGGAAGGATTTTAGAATCACGGTGCCCGGATCTGTAACAAAGTCCCTGGTTTATCATGATGGATTTTGATGGTAGGTCTGATGAAGCAGCACTTACTTATTCTTAGATCCCCTGTACCGTGTGCACTTTTATTCTCACTTAATATATTACTTTGTCATCCAGGATTCCTTTCATGCCGCGATCAGTGGAAGCCAACATCAGAGCAGAGACATTTAAAAAGCCTTTGTTATCAGAGCTAAAATATAAAAAGTACACAATCCGCGTTACAAAGGCCGCACGTGTTCTTCATCAGGACCAAGTACCTCCGCAGATGGCAGTGTATTACTAATAAATGAATGCGTTAGTTTTATTTTACTGAGGTATAAAATGTCTCCCAATAAATAAGAAACTTCTAGAACTTACACTGCCATTATTAATCTGCTCTTCATCTCATAAGTTTTATCTCACTCCATAGGTAAAACATGTTTATCTAAGGCCATATCCAACTATGGTAGTCGGTCCATGAATCACACCATCGATGACAGGACTCATTGTTATATATAATGACAGGATTCCTTTCTTCCCGCCAAAACAGCAGCGCCAAACTGAATGGACTCCATGCAACATATTTTACCACAGGCGAAACGGCGCGTACAGCGATTTATCATCATCTGAAACTGTCCTAATCCTATATAATCTATCCAAAACGAAGACATAATTTCACCAATCCGGTTTTTGGGTTATGTAATTAATTTTCACCATTCATTAACATGGGGAAAGGTAAAAACGTACACTTCCGCTGGCTTTGTCACACCCAACTGCAGAGAAATCTTAAACTTTGTGCTCAATTTCACCACAAAGTACCTGATACTCAGCCCTATTCGCTATGAGAAACTGAGCAAGAGTATGTAACGGCCCTCATGGTACTGCCTCATGGAGGGGTTGAAGTTACAGGTCAACAATGTCCACCCGCTCCAGGGGGCGCATTGGTTCACACGTTGCATTTGGGTTGCATTTTCATTGCGTGTTGAAAGCATTACAGCAGCGGAGTAGAGGTGATTTGCCTAATTACTTTACCGTTTACATTTGACAACGCAAAACGCAATGGTAACGCATGCATCAACATCTCGTTTCGTAAATGCAAATGTTAACAGTAATGCAATTAGGCAAATCACCTCTCCTCAGCTGTTGTGATTCAACGCGCAATGAAAATGCAACCAAAAAGCAACGTGTAGCGGCACCCCAAATATAGGGTGCATCATCGGCCCTCCAATCAGCTGATCTGCTGCAGTCTCACACCACACAACCACCGTTCTTATATTGACCACTTACAGATGCCAAAACAGCCATGATAACAACCCCAAAGACACTAGGCCCATCCTGCTCACACCCAACTATTTGGATTGTTTTCTAACATGTATACATTAAGTAAAATGCCTCATAAAAACCTAACTAGCTCCTGGAGAGATCAAACTGGTTTCTAAAGTCAACACAGACCGAGTCCATCGCTATCTTTTTTTTTTACAACTTTATGACACTGCTGTAAATGGATATTTACTTTTCTGTCTGGGTCAAACTAACAACCAAGGGTAAAAAGCCAAAAAGACCAATCAGTGCAATTGTTTACTGGCCCAGCAATAAAATCTATCAGCATATCCACAGGAAATGTCAAGATAGGCCACTGTGAGGAAGGAGGAAAAAAAATTACAACTCCAAATACACCAAGTGAAAGAGTTTTTTCACTGTATAATAGAAAGCATGCATGGGTAATTTTCGTAAGAAAAAAACTTGGAGAAATTGATTTGGAAAATGTATTTACTACCTTTGCTTCTTGTCATTTAACACTAATGTTTACTTTAAAAAAAAAAATAAAATAAAAATGTGTTCTGGTCACTGGTTAAACTTAAAAATTTGATACCCAGCCAACCCATATTCACATGAATGGAAGCCTAAAAAGGTCGATGGGATCTATTTGGGTCCTTCTCTGTTTTTCACATCATGCGCCTCTGTTATTTTCACTGTAAGGCAACATGCACACAATGCAGATTGTCATGGAGAAAAACTACATGTAAATCCATACAAAGTCTGGGTGTTACGTTTGCATGGTACGCGGATCTGTGTTATGTGCTCTTTAAAAATTCTAACATGGTACACCGTTTACTGTTGGCAAGTTCCGCAATTATTCTGTTACTATTTTTCCCCTTTTTCTGCCAAAAATTCTAACATGCCTCTTCTTCTTTTTAGGGTACTTTCACACATTGCAATGCATCAGTTTTTAGACGCATCAGAACAGCTGAGAAGAGTACTTTATCATTATTACATAGCTGTAAACTGTGTTAACACGTTTTGTATATGCTATGTTAACATGTAGCGATGTCATCAGGCAATTCTTCTCAGCTGTTCTGATGCGCTTAAAAACGCATGCGTTACTGCCACGTGTCAAAACGCATTGCAAAAGCTGAAGAAAGATTTGCCTAAGGCTGGTGCCACACGTAGCGCTTTGTCTGCTCTTGCAAACGCAAACAAAGTCGCGCCCACCGGGGTGGACCTCGGGCCGATCGCATCGGAGTTTCTACGGAAACGCCTGCGATCAGGAGCGAGCCGCCGGTGTTTTGCTAAGGCTGCTGGCAGACGTGCCGTTTTGTCTGCGTTTGCAAACGCAAACAAAGCCGCACCCACCGGGGCAGGCCGTGGCCCGATCGCATCGGCTTTTCTAGGGAACGCAGACAAAAAACGGCACGTCTGCCATCACCCTAACTAAGCGTTTACAACATGCAACAGTTAATGTGATGTTAACACATGTAATATTGACATTGATATTGTGTACATGTATGCATTTGTTAATTTAATGTTAACATGTGCGTTTTGTAAACGCAAATGTTAACAGGAATCTAATTAGGCAAATCTCTCTTCAGCTGTTGCAATGCGCTTTAAAACGCATGCGTTAAACGCCACGTGTGACTGCACCCTCAGCATCCAGTCAATAGCGATGACATCCAGTAACATTTATAACCTGCTGTCTACGTTGCGATGGGTAAATACTGATGCAAACAAATACAAGCGATTCACATGATATAATAAAACGTGCAGCGAGCACAGGATACATTTCCAAATCATGAATGTCCATAGAATTGTGCACAAGTCTCTCCAAAAGACATTAAGGATTTAATGCGATTATCCCATTACCGGTGGCCATCTCCAAACAGAGCCATAATTCAGACATAATTATAGGGAGGACGTTGAGCGCTCGAGAGGAGTGCTTCTCTATTCACAGCCAAATCTGCAGCACCCCTCACTCCCCAAATCCTTATTATCACTTGTTTCCTCCACAAACAATGGGGCGAATACACATATTGTGCACAAACAACGCTTCAAATCATAACCCAAGTACTGAATATCAATGGCAGGAACACGGTGGCCTCTCAAAGCCACGCCGCTCCCCGCCACAGCTGCAATACGGAAACACTAGGAGCGGATGATGGGATAAAAATTGATTTAACCTACAAGGGACATTCATGAAACATTCATTAGAGAATGGAGAGGCGACATGGAGACACTTTCCCTTTAGGCAAAAAAAATATAAAAAAGTGGGCGTGCTACCGGGTCATACAGCCGAATGTGAATCCATTATTATTCTTCACATTAACTGTTTAATGACTGGACTGAATATACATGGCGGTGTTTAGTTTCCTGTAAAACGTGTTGGCACCGGATAAATAGATAAAAGCTGCCCTATTAACAAAGGGCGGTGAAAAAAGGGTCATTTTTTTTTAAATCAAACACAATGAAAAGCTTTAAAAACAGGAAGCATTGCGAGTAATGAAAAGGGGCATAGAAACAAAGGCTCGAGCAGTTCAGAGGCTTCACGTGTGGTCACGGGCACACTTCTAACGCCACAACAAGACAAATGGATAAGGGAAGAGAAGAGGAAACTTGACATGTGACACGTCTGGCACGTTAAAAGTTCTTCATGTAGACATGACTAGAAACGGTGGCCAGATCATTCCAGAATCAATATACCCCACACATGGAAGACACATGTAGGATGAGACCTTACAATCAAAATCTGCGCAAGTAATTGTACGACTGAGGGTGATGTCCCACATGGCGTTTTGAACCCGTTTTTGGTCCGTCTTTAAGCAGTCCGTCCAAAAACGCATGCGTTTTTTGACCAGTTTTAATAAAGATAATTGGTAAAACCTGTCAAAAATGGATGTGTTTTCAAAAAACTCATGCGTTTTTGACGGACTGCTTAAAAACGGACCAAAAACGCGTTCAAACGCCACATGTGGCATCACCCTTCTAGTAAAAGATGATTCTAATTTTCATCTGCATTGACCATTTTTCATGTTCGTGGGCTATCTGTGAAAATAACAAAAGTTTACACGGACAACACATAGATCCATTATATCAGCACACGTTGAGGACTGTCATGCATAAATAAATGCATGTAAAAACCACACAAAATACATATCTTGGATGGGTACATGTTATTTTTATGTAGATTTATCCACTTTATTTTATCTGTTTCCCTGTGCTTGGACGTCATTTCCAGCAAAATTCAACATGAAATCTACATTAAAGCCACCCGCACACAATCACGTGCAGCCCATTTGTTGACCCAATCCCACGGACTGCACAATTTGTACAAAAGGGGAGCACTTGCTTTATACCAAAATATTATCGGAGGGCTTTCTGCCAGCCAGATTGTATCAACTGGTAAACTGGTGTCCAGCAGACAAGAAGCCCTTGCATCATATTGTAATGAAAGGATTCCCCTTCGGTACAAGGTGTACCGCCCATGGAATCGGGTCAACAAACAGAACGGTTTCCTCAGGTCGTGTACATTTGGACCAATACCGGCGGCACACGTGGCGGTTTGAACCAGTGTTTGAGCCGTTTTAATTAAAATAATTGGAAAAAACGGTCAAAAACGGATGCATTTTTTAACAAACTGCTTAAAAACGGACCGAAAACGGGTTCAAAACGCCATGTGAGGCATCACCCTAATGCACATTTTACTTGCAGATTTCATGCAGTTTTTCACAAGCCACTACACCAAAATGTAAAAAAGAAAAAGTAAAAAGCAAGGTTGTAGCAGAAAACATAAAAGTGACGTGATAATTCATTTATTTTTCACATAACACAACAATTTCCGCGTGGAAAAAAACACATTGTTCACATTTTTGCCAAATCACATTCACTTTAATATAGATGAGGAAAAAAATTTTTTTTTACCTCCACTCAGGTTAAAGCCCAATTCACACAATCATTATTGGGGCAGTGATCTGGTCACATAGCCAACATATACTTCTATGTCTATCAGTGGGCCAACAAGTCCTATATTTTGGCAGATTTGCGGCACAGCAAATAGTCTTGCTATGGAGGGAGGAGGGACGAGCATCTCCTCCCGGCCCTTTGTTGTCTGAATGTGCCCCTTAGGCCGGGAAACGCCTGCGATGGGGAACGAGCCACCGGTGTTTCGCGTTAAATTAACGCAAAACACCGGCGGCTTGTTCCCGATCGCAGGCGTTTCCATAGAAACGCCGATGCGATCGGGCCGAGGCCCGCCCCGGTGGGCACGACTTTGTCTGCGTTTGCAAGCGCAGACAAAGCGCTACGTGTGGCGCCAGCCTTATACTATGGCTTTTTTATACAGGTTGCAAACCCCATCATCTGTGATGGAAAACTCGGCAAACCTTTACAATTTTCTCAAAATTGCCAAAAACTGTATGGCCGGTGGCACACGTGGCGTTTTGAACCCGTTTTTGGGCCTTTTTAAGCAGTCCGTTGAAAAAACGCATGCGGTTTTCAAAAAAAAAAAAAATCTGTTTTTTTGAAACCGCATGAGTTTATTCCTGTTTTTGTCAGTTTTTCCCAATTATAATTATTTAAACGCAAGCATTCAGAAACCAAAACCCGGTGTCTTGCATTGTTGCATTTCGGTGTCTGTACGACACCTGGTTCCGGTTACCAATCGCATGGGTTCCCATAGAAACGCATACACGATCGGACCTAGGCCCACCCCTGTCCACTAACACTGCGTTTGTAAACCATAATGGAAAAGTCCAATAACGGACGTGTTAGAGGCTTAGATATTTTTCTTTTTACACAAAAGCAATAAAAATACTAGTGAATCAGTCTGAAAGAAAAACAGCAACCAATCACGGCACAGTTTTAATTTCAAATTCTGCTCTTGACAAATGAAAGCTGCAAAGTGATTGGTTGCCAAACACAACTAAGACAAGGAGGCTTTTCATAAAAAACAAGAGTATTCCAAGATAGCGTGTTATCATAGACTGACAACCACTGGGTCCTTACTAGGACCAAAGACAGGATGATTTGTCCTTAAAGTGGGCCTGTGATTAGGGGTTAAGGGGTCAGGAAAAACTGAAGCAACCAGTGATTGTGCACGGTCACCCTTAGGACATATAACAGCGCGTTCACACGTCCCGCTAGTGCGCGCGTTCATAATGCGATGCTAGCGCACAGGGGGCAGGGCTCGGCCGATCGCATATGCGTTTCACGGGAAACGCATGTGATTGATAACCCAATCTCATGCATTTCTCTGGAAACGCATATGCGATCGCCCCGAGCCCCACCCCCTGTGCGCTAGCATCGCATTATGAACGTGTCACTAGCGGGACGTGTGAACGTGCCCTAAAGAGTAGGATTCTATTCAAATTGTTCGTGGCATAACCCCTAAATCAAGTAAATTTCACAATTTACTGATTTTTTACATTATTTCACATCTAGTGAACATAGGAGGACATTGTAAAACATAAAAAGACACCACTGGGTAACATGAACTTCAGTATAGCTTCAGTGTTAAGAAAACTGGTTTTAATTTTCGCTGCCTGTTCTAGAAGTTGGACTGAATCCAGTGATCAGATGTGTACACATGAATAAACCCATGTAGTCCACACTGTAGTCGGAAAGACTAGGGCTGCTCAATCTGCAAGGCAATTCCAGAGAATCTGATATTTCCTGCCCCACACTTCATGTTATTTTAAAAATGTACCAATGATGAGTATTTCCAATAACAGTAATGGGAAAAGATGACGGTCTATCAAGGCTGACCTATAACCCTACAGTGCTGAACGTCAAAAAAACAAAGCAAGCTACGGCTGCGTTCACACATGAGTTAACATTACATACACCTTGCGTTTTGTAAAAGCAAATGTTAACAGTAATGTAATTAGGCAAATCACTTCTTCTGCATTTCAAAACGCAATGAAAACGCAACCAAAACACGACGTGTGACCGCACCGTAAGGGTACTTGCAAAAAGCCACAATAGGGGGCCGTGATCTGGTTGCATAATTTGCAACCAGATCACAGCCCTCATAGATTACAATGGCTCCCGGTCATGACGCGGTAAGCGCACCACACCTTGACCATGTTGGCCGCTCTTCTGCCGACATAGGGAGGAGGGGTGACAAGTGCTCACCCCTCCCCTCTCCTCCTCCTGGACATGGCCGTAAATGAGCTATCAATGGGTAAGAGTTCTGTCCAATGTAGACTTGGACCGTATGAGATAAAAAAAAAAAAGTTTGTGGGTAAGGGACCTAACCCAGTTGTATTTCTGCAGTCCAAGTCTTCCGTGACTGCACATGTCTAGCAGGTGTTGTATGTATTCTCTAGATGTGAATAAGCTTCTACCATGCCAAGGGGCACTGCGCATGTGCGAGCTATAATTCCTGGACCAAAGACTCCTGGGGGTGGGTGGCTAACTAAGCGGGGTAGAGAAGCTGCAGTGTGGCTACTGGAGGGCGGCCCATGAAGGGGCCCACTGAGCCTCTATTGCCCAGGGGCCCACTAAAACCTGAAGCCAGCCCTGAATGCGCGCCATACTCCACAAGTACCAGGTTAAAAAAAATGGAAACCTGGGAAAGAATTGTCTTATGCATAGGAGGGGACATGCCGAGTAGTGCTCCATACAGAAGTCATTTCCCCCAGCAGTTCTTGTTTTCAAAGTCACTAGAGTAGAGAATGCCGGTGGCTGGCAGGTCACCTGGCAGGATGTCGGCACTGAACGACCAATAATAAAAGTAGGTTGATGGCAAGGGCACCGTGTTGCAGGTATGGTCTGGTTCAATGCATGTAGATGGTGTTCAGCACGAGACAGGTAAGTACTCCATAAAGACAAAAGAAGACAAAAGATAGCGGCACTCACCCAGGATTCTTCTTTATTCAACTTAGTGCATAAGACAGGGAGGTGCAGCACAAGAGAGACTTCGGCGAAGGGCCGTTTCGCGCACTCCTGCGCTTCGTCTAGTTCTTGTTTTCATACATTACCCTTAAAGGGCATCTACCACCAGGATAAGACTGTATGCAAATGAGCCTGAGGGCCTCCAGGCTCCATAGGTGTTAATGAAGCCTGGAGCCCCTCAGGTTCATTTACATACAGTCTCATCCTGGAGGTAGGTGTCCTTTAATAGTGACAGGTCAGCAGGATAAGCAACATAAGACACCTGGCCACTTTTAATAATGAAAACAGCCCTTCATTAAACCTTGTGCTTGGCCCAGATTCTAGACATCAATTTATCACACACCGGGATACAAGATCACAAGATACAACACTGTCCTCGTTTTTCTATAAAGTCTATCAGTGTACATCCACATAAAACATACAAACAGCTGTATACACGCTCCTATTCACTTGTATGGAGCTTGCAGAAATTTATGCAAACACTACAACAATAGCTGAAGCTGCAACACAAGACTTACAGGACATCTACCACCAAGATGAAGGATTGTAAACCAAGCACACTGACATACTGGTGTGTGTCCCTTCTGGCCGGATCTGCTCTTCTTTTATCGGGATTTTTAAGAAAAAAAGGTTTAATTATGCAAATGAGTCGTAAGGGCTCCAAGCACCATTAACACCTATGGGGCCTGGAGATCCTTGGGCTCGTTTGCATACTTTTAAAAACCTATTTTTGTAAAAAACAAGGCAAAATAAGATAAATGAAGAACATATACTGCCAGTGGGGGCATACACCAGTATGTCAGCGTGCTTGATTTACAATCCTTCATCCTGGTGGTAGATGTCCTTTAAAGGGACTGTCCCCAAAAGTTATTTTGTTTGCACAATAAAAAGTCACACAATTTTCCAATATACTTTTTTTTCAATCCCCCATGGTTTTCTAGATCTCTGCTTGCTGTCATTCTATAGGAAGCTTCATAGGCCACTATGAAGCTGTCCCTTAGCTATGCGATGGATACTCGTTGTGCACCTGTGTAACATCACATGACCAAGGATATTTACCGTGTTCACACGAGGCAGTAAAACTTGCGTTTTTTGTATACACTAAGCGTATACGTCTGATAAATCGTAGAAGATGGAGGTAGTTGTTGCCCCCGTCTGGCCACTATATGTTCTGCCTGTCAAAAATTTCTGGATGGAAAAACGTAGTAAGACATGTCTTTTCATTCAGCAGCCACCGGCATCCCCTCTCACAGCCTTGCTGAGCACATAAGTTGCAGGAGGGGGGTCCCCGGGCGACGTATTCTACTGTATAAGTTTACAGTGGGGTACGTCTGTGCCATATGTTGTAAGGGCACGTTGGAATCCTCCTGAAGAGTCCTTACTACGTATGGCAATCAAGGTGGTTTGAACACAAGCTGAGGCCTCCCGTAGAACGACAGCAAGCAGTGATCTAGAGAAGTGTGAGGAACAGATACAGAATGCATATCAGGAAATGGTTTAAATTTTCATCTTTGCTCCAATTCAAATGAATGACAGCTAGCCTGGTCCGGCCACTACACAGAGAGTGGCGCTATCTGCTTCCTGTTCCATTCTCTATTTATCAGCTGCTGAGATCCCCAGCAATCAGTTATTAGGGACCCCTGCTATAGATATGTTATCTATACTTTAGCTCAGAGAACCCCATTTAAAGGGGCAGTCCACCGTTAGTCCTCCACGCATATTTAAGATTCCACAACCAAACCCTCATTAGCTTTAGTCATAGAAAATAGTACCGTAAATCAGAACCTTCTCAGACATCCATTAGAAGGCACAGACATAACAGAATAAAACTTTGACATGACTGATACAGAAAAACTTTCAAAGATAAAAAAATAACATCACAAAACTGTACAAAATTCTCAAATTAAAAAAAAAAAAAACATTTACTATTATCATCAACTTAAAGAACATCTATCACCAGAACAAGGATTGTAAACCAAGCACACTGACATACTGGTACGTGCCCTCACTGGCTGGGTCAACTCTTCTTTTGGCTTCTCATGCCCTTGTTTTTAAGAAAAGGGGGCTTTAAAAATTATGTAAATGAGCCTGAGGGTCTCCATTAACTCCTATGGGGACTGGAGCCCCCCTGGCTTATTTGCATAATTGTAAAATCCCTTTTTTCAGAAGCATATGAAGCTAAAAGAAGAGCAGACCCTGCCAGAGGGGGACACACACTAGTATGTCAGTGTGCTTGGTTTACAATCCATCATCCTGGTGATAGATGTCCTTTAAAAGTGTGCCATTACCTTTGCAGCACAAATACTATTAGAGTGAGGAGACTCAGGGTATTTAAACTTGACACAACCCCCCAAACTACTGTCTAATGTCGCCAATCTGCATGGGTGCCCTGGGTGAGCGCCGCAGGGGCTACATTGTGCTGTCCTTCCATTATTCCTCCTGGAAATGTAATATCATTTTGAGTATTGAGTGACTACCCCCACCTAGTAGCACACAGTGATCGACAGGAGGAACATCAGAGGGATAGCACAATGAAAACACATCGCTCCATGGTTATTTTGTGAACCATCTAAGTTATTCTCAGCTCATTAAAGTAGATTTAGCGATTTAATGGTTATATATACACATATCTGTGGTTATATACGTATACGTGTCCTCTGTGACCCCTGTTACTGTTCGCATTGTGACATTTTCTCTCTGTCTCAAACATTTATTACATCAATAAAATAAAATCAATAATCCAGTGATGTCATCACACAGCAATAATACTTCTCACACCAAAACCAAATGACCCCCCCTGCCCTCCTAATAGTGATCGATCATGACTATGACTACAGCCTACGAGATGACATCACATGACCGGCCATTTCCACCTATGATGTCACGTCCTGGCGTCATCACACATCTGCAAATCTCAGCGTGTGAGTGCAGGCGGATACAATGCTGCCATTGTCACAGGCTGCTCACACACCTGGCTGCTCATCCCGCAGTCACATGCAGCAGCATCTGTCCGGCACCCATCCCTGCACACAGCCCCAGCACCCAGCACCCTGCACCCTGCACACAGCTCCCGGCCCCGATCCCCCGTGCACACGTCCCCATCCATATTTACATGAGCTGAGGCAGCGACCGCGGCGGCGGCTCCGGCAGCTACGCTCCACACTTCCTGTTGCGTCTCCTCCCCACTACACTACAGCGCGCCCCCCTCTCCCCCGGGCCACGCCCACAACGGGGCTGGTGCCTAAACAAGCCAGGGGACTCTCGAAGCGCTGATTGGCTGCGACGGATCCACGTGTGAACGCCTCCCTTGGTTAACCCCGCCCCTCAGGGAGGCTGAGACTTTGATTCCTTGGCCACCGCAGACACGGAAACAATGAAAGTGATGCGGTCGGGAGGGAATTAGGGAATAAGGGGCGTGTCTGCAGCCAGCCTCATAGTAGACCGCTACACGTCTGTAATATCCATAACATCACTGCTGCTTCAAGGGGGACTCCACTCTCCATGACATTTTACAACATTAGAACGGTATAATATTGTCTGTTTTAAGGCAATTTCCAAATTCTGATAACAAACCTGTAGCCTTTCATTGATTGTTGGTCCACCACCTCCTCCCCGGTTATAGATACAGATCTCCGAAAGATGATACGTGACATTTCTTTGATTCATATTTCTAATCTTTCACTAATTTTTATTGGTTTTCAGAAGTTTCTAGATAAAAATGTGGTCCAACAAGGACCAGTACAAGCATAATTACAGTAGTGCAGCAAAAAAAGACCAAAGATATAACAAGAGAACAAGAAAAATATAATAATATTTGTAGCACTCATTTGTAGCTGTCCAAAAAACAAAACCGGCTATAAATTAATATGTAAATCATCTCTTTGGTATTTTCACTCCTGTTTTTCCCTTGCTTGTCTGTGCATTCCCATATAGGACCCTTCTTGCTATGGACGCTGGTCGAGCACAGACAAGCGCAATACAGACAGTCCCCGGATTACGTACAAGATTATTGAAGCCTAGGGCTAAAATACAATAAATTACCAATTACCAGAGGTCCGTTTGTAACTAGGGGTCATCTGTAAGTCGGGTGTTCTTAAGTAGGGGACCGCCTGTATATACTAGTGAGGTCCTTTTTTCCACAAATTACCTTACTGGATGTATATTAACTCCTTAAAGGGGTTTTCCCACAAACCAAGTTAGGCCCTATCCACAGGAAAGGACCTAACTTACTGATCGGTGGGGGTCTCAATGATAAGACCCCCACAGATCACGAGAACGAGGGATTCGATGGGGTCCCAGGTACCTCAGACGGACCCCTCATCTCTCCCGTAGAGTAATGGCCGCACCCAGGGCGGGTTCTAGACAAAGTGGGGCCCTGGGCAAAACTAAAAGTTGGGCCCCAAAATAAAACTATTTTATGACCAGTCAAAGTCAATAAGAGTCTCCCTTTAGTATGGTAAAACAAACTGTAATATGGGAGAATTTTATAGGAGATAGATAGATGATAGGGAGATTGATGGACAGCGCAGTGGCTCAGTGGTTAGCACTACAGTCTTGCAGCACTGGTCAACATCTGCAAAGAGTTTGCATGTTCTCTCTGTGTTTGCGTGGGTTTCCTCCAGCTCCTCCGGTTGCCATCAAATTTGACTTTGATGGCAAAAAATGTGCTCCAAACAGAAAATATTTACCTTCACATCTCCTTAATGTAATAGATGGACATGTGTAGAGTTCACAAATGCCCCATATTGATATGTTCACATGAATAAATCCACATAATATCACTAAAACTGTAATAACTAGACATCTGCTTTTCAGCTAGACATTTTTAGACAGTCACAACCCGCAAAATATATCAATAAAGCAGATTAAAAAGTAAAGGTGCCATAAAACCTATAGAAATTTGAAAGCAGACCAGGCGATGCATTTGGCAATTAACATTTAAAGTTTCCTCTGAAATATGTACAAATCCAGACACTTATATAAAGAAAATCTACTTTCCTAAAACAGCAGGATGTGAGGAGATCATACAGACATGTGTATAGTCACCAAAATATGCAGCAAAGGGAACGTTAAATCCACAGGGGACACCAAACTATATTTGCAGTAAATTGCACTGAGCGTCACACAGATCTATCACTGTATGCTCCTTACACAATGGTAACCCAAATAGATAACTATATATCCATAAACCGAGCTACTGAGATAATAAAAGTCACTATTAGATGTGCGCCATTGTATTATCTGCACAATAACAGAGCCCTCCGTGCTTCATAAGAATTTGAGTGAGAACGTCATAACATCGGTGGAAATAATGGAGGATGATGGGAAATAAAAACTTTATTCCAGAACATATGTGTGTTTTTGGTGTTACATATAACTTTATGGACATGTTCTGGGTTGCGCTGTTAATATGTAGCGGCATTAGGCAAAGAGAATTGAATGTTCATCGTATCAGTCAATTTTCGCAAAAAAAAAAGATTATCATGAAGTAAAAGGCAATAAGAGAGAAAGTGTGTTCTTAGATAGTTCTGCATAGATTATATTAGTTATTATCCCTTCTCAAAATGTAGTAATATATAAAGTGAATATTTCCATTATCTGTGAGGTGCAGCAGCTCCTGTGTGCAGCAAATTCTCCCTGCAGCCTGATGGCTAAGAATCTGGAGGGGGTGCATTTCAGAGGGCTTTATGTTTAGCCCTGTGACACATAAAACCTCACTTCTTTTTTTTGTATGAAAGAAGAGAGTCTCCTCTTTTCTAAATCTAAATTTGTTTTTCTACGTGTCAGGAAAATGGAGATATTAACTGTTAAACTGTCGTCGGCAGTGTTTTTTAAATATAAAATAGCACCTGATATTCTCACTTTAAACCTGAATATCTTTGGATCCATGGCACCTAGAAACAAAATTCAAGATTTATTTGAAAGAAGAGATTCTCCCCCTTTCAGGGGGCCCTGGGCAATTGCCCACTTTGCCTACCCATAGCTCCGGGCCTGGCTGCACATGACCGTTCTGCTCCATACACCTCAATGGAACTGACGGAAGTTGCTGAGCGCCACACTAGGCGATCTCCGTCAGCTACATAGAGATGAATGGAGTAGAGCTTTCGGAGTGGCTGGATGTTCTCCCAGTGGTGCTGGGATTGGGTCACCCTTGGTCTGCGGGCTGTCTGGTGGGCGTATACTTCTGACCCTGTCTCACTAAGGGTGTCGTACATTTAGATCTACTGTGTACACCGTGTTTGCGTTAATCAGGCATCAACCGTTCATTGGTTCAATTCAATAGCTAATGCCTACTCAGCACCAGTCCCTGAGAAAGGCTTAATTGCCAAAAGAAGTGTTGGGGCAGATGATAGGCTGCACAGTGTTGTGTTTGTTACAGTATTTTTCATTTTATTTGGTACTGTATCCTAGACTATTATAGCAGTTTATTCAGTAATATAAGACTGCATACTTTTTACTTAACTATTTTGTTTATTCTGTATCTAATATGTACCATTATCTCTGTGATGTATTGTTACATGCTTATGCCGTGTTGTCCAACTGTCCTTCCTTTGCGATTTTTCACTTTGTTTTAAACTAAATAATATATTTTTATGCACTTTCAATAAAATATATGTGTGTGTATATATACACTCACCGGCCACTTTATTAGGTACACCGCTCCAACTGCTCGTTAACACTTATATTCTAATCAGCCAATCACATGGCGGCAACTCAGTGCATTTAGGCATGCAATACGACTGTGTTCATTTTACCTAGCTTCCATGAATAGTGTTGCATCTAAACAATGTGCAGAATTACCCTTACAATTAGCATATATGCCTAATTTCTGCTATAATGTTATAGAAAAGAGCAGACACCAACTACTCACATTTTACAATTTCACAAAGCATATGTATTACATATGTATTATGTCCGTAAAATAGAATTCACAGGGGCTTGAATGCATAGAATTCATATAACATAGTTGTAACATGTAAACTAGTCTCATGGTAAATGCCAACAATCAGGATAATGCACAGATTTTTTGTGTGCATAAAGTGGAATTGACATCCTAAGGCTACATTCACACGAAGGTGTGCCCGCTGTACCGTATTACAGCTGGCAAACGTCAGCGTGCGGGAGAGGAGGAGGGGGTGAGCACCGTGAAAGATAGGACATGTCCTATCTTTCCCCTGGGTACGGGACGGTGCTCCCTACGGCCCTGTGTGCCCATTGCCGGCCAATGGGGGACATATATACGATGTATATATATCCCCCAACGGCCATGTGAATATAACCTTAATATGTAGATATTTTGGGGTATCTTTAAATATGTAGATTATAATAATGTGGCAAAAAGAATAATGTGGACTTCCACATTTCCACTAAAAGACAATAAAAGCCTTATCCTGGTGACATCACTAACACGGGGAGGTCAAGTTAGTAGGATTTTTTTCTACATAGTAATGATTCACAAAGTCTGAATGAAACACAAAAAGTGAGTCAGTCCTCCTCTGAGGCAAATGTAACCCTATACTACAGCAGTCTGGGAACATATATTATCCCTGACAGTAGCTGCATGACATAGCGATGAATACCTACTCATCTGGCTCCTTTCCATAGTGAGGTAATGGTGTGTCTCTACTGGTCACATACTTTTTTCCTAATGACAGTAATGAGGTGTATTTCGGAGGTCTACCATTGTCCCTGGGCAAGAGGTTATGTATGTTGTTGCACCAACTACAGAAAATACCAGCAAGAGTGGTGGCACTAACTATGGACCCTAACACCCTCATGGAGGACATGCTGGGGT
The DNA here is from genome assembly GCA_019512145.1 of Engystomops pustulosus. Taxonomy (NCBI): domain Eukaryota; kingdom Metazoa; phylum Chordata; class Amphibia; order Anura; family Leptodactylidae; genus Engystomops; species Engystomops pustulosus. Next base: position 72,374,101 of record CM033648.1, on the reverse strand, counting down.
AGTGGAGTAGTAAGTCATATTATGTGGAGTTGAGAACTTGCTGGGTGCAGGTCTGGTTTATAAAGATGTTTAATAGGTTTGGTGTGAAAATCTAAATTATACCTCACTGTGTATGTAAGTGAAATTTTTTTTTCATATACAGAACTGAACTAAACTGTAATATTAAGATAGTCAAAATAATCAGAAGTGCAAATACCTGTGTTTCACCCTCAAAGGAACCCCCAATACTTGTCTTTTTACATAGGCATTCTATATAACTTTGCAGGAAAATAGTCAAATAAGTTTTCCTGGATGGCAAAACACACCTCTTTTACCTGCCTTATAAGAAAGCTCCCCTGACATCAAGCATGGCTTTTAGGAAGCCTAATGACATGATGGGGGATCAAAACCAAACCAGTATATCCAGGGCAGCCATCAGGAAATTCGGGCCCCATACAGCAAAAGTGTCTGGGCCCCAACACACCCCAAAACCGAACAAGCCTCCTGCCCCCCGCAGTGACCTTTCACAAACAGGGTTTGAGGCCTGTTGCTACGACAAGGCACACTCTTCTGGTAGATTGCCAATAGGAGTCATACTTTTGGTCAAGTATATTTATTATAGTGCAAATATGGCATCAAAAACTAAAGCATGGTGAACAGTAAACATATAAAAGTGTTTAACAGACAACATATAACAAATATAACATTATAAAGTGCAATTGCTAGGGCCGCCACTATCTTTTAATGTTTTAATAAAGAATTGTGTTAATTACCAGTGGGGGTGCTCCAGTGCACCTAAGGGCTCTTTACGTCACCCTGCCACCAGTCCTGAGGTAATCTGAAGTCCTGGTACCTGTGCCTGCTCAGCAACCTCTGTGAATCACTGCATAAGGGTCAGGACTTCATATTTCCTCAGAACCAATGGGAAGGAAAAGAAGGAGCGTTCATTGCATGCCCCAAGGAAACCTAAAGTCCCAGCACCTGCACACTGATTCACAGAGGCTGCTGAGCAGGCACAGGTATCGGGATTTCGGATCACCGCAGGACTGGCCGCTGGGTGACATAAGGAGCCCTTAGGTGCACTGGAGCACTCCCACTGCTCCTAAGCTGGTAATTAACATAATTCTTTATAAAAGCATTAAAGGATAACCATAGAGGCCATTTTGATGGAACTTACAGTGCTGAAGTCAGGGTCATCAGGTGCATAGCATGATACCTTCAGGTACTATGCTGTGCACCTGGTGCTTGATTCCCTTTAAACAAGGGATATATATAAAGACAAAATACTCATGTACCACACTATAAAAATAACTTTATTAGATGCATGCATCTATAAGTGTGTAGTCACAAGAATGCCAATAAATAAGCATCAGCATTCAATGGATAAAGTAAATGCAACTCGTACTGCCTCTATTATAGAGGAATAATGCTTCTATTTTAAGAGCACACAACTTAATACTGCCATATATGTACACTAAAAACATACTACAATACCTTCTCTGATAAACAAGAATGTAACTACCATAGTACTGCCCCCTATGTACAAGAATATAACTACTATAATACTGCTCCCTATGTACAAGAATATAACTACTATAATACTGCCCCCTATGTACAAGAATATAACTACTATAATACTGCCCCCTATGTACAGGAATATAACTACTATAATACTGCCCCTTATGTACAAGAATATAACTACTATAATACTAATGCAGGGAGGAGGGCCTTGCTGTGTGGGGGAGGAGGGTCTCGCTATGCAGGGAGGAGGGCCTCGGTGTGTGGGGGAGGAGGGTCTCGCTATGCAGGGAGGAGGGCCTCGCTATGTGGGGGAGGAGGGTCTCGCTATGTGGGGGAGGAGGGCCTCGCTGTGCGGGGGAGGACGGATAGCTGTGCAGGGAGGCGGGCATCACTCTCGAAGGGAGGAGGCATAGCTGTGCAGGGGAGGAGGCATAGCTGTGCAGGGGAGGAGGCATAGCTGTGCAGGGAGGCGGGCATCACTCTGGAAGGGAGGAGGGCCTCGCTGTGCGGGGGAGGAGGCATCACTGTGACATCATCTATTGTGATTGGAGGATCCTGTCTTATCTGTGTATTATTGTAATTTACATGCGATTGTAATCCTGCCTGAGTCTTATACTGAGATGACTGCTGGGAAGTGATCTCTACAGAACAGGAAGTGTCATGTATAATGAGGCCCAGGTAACACTGTGGCTCATACTACAATAGGTCATTTTCACACAAACCTTTCTTGAGATCTTCTAGTGTCCACCTCCACCCCCCATCCAAGGGGCCACAATACCCCAGAACTGAACCCATCTGCAGCGCAGATCTCAGGCTGAATTCTGATTTACACTTGGAGGACCTGATAAAGTCTGAGCTCCCGGACCCCCACTTATACCAATTACAAAGACCCCTAGACCAAATAAAAACAGACCCCATCATTGAAGCTTCAACTATTCTGTGTATACATCTGCTACACAAACCTGCGAATCACATCTCTCCTTACTCTACGTCCAACAGCAAGAACCGGGAGAAAAGACGTAATACTGAGTGATGACTGCCGGGTCAGACTACAAGAGGCTGGTTTGTAGTCTGTTACCAAGGAGACACAGAAGAACTGTACAAAGCAGACCAAAGCATGGAGAAGGGAACAGGAGATGTGGTTATGGCCTTTTGGAAAGTCCCTTTTACCGAAATAGTCCAAACTCCACCCCAGTCACATAAATCCAGAAGTTTCTAGAATTTCCATATAAATACATTGGGGCAAATTTACTTACCCGGTCCATTCGCGATCCAGCGGCGCGTTCTCTGTTCTGGATTCGGGTCCGGCCGGGATTTAAGAAGGTAGTTCCTCCGCCGTCCACCAGGTGGCGCTGCTGCGCTGAAAGTCATCTCATCGCGCCGGAATGCACCACCTCGGATCAGGTGAAGGTAAGCGCTCCCCAAGCGACACTTTTGCGGTTTTTAAATGCGGCGGTTTTTCCGAATACGTCGGGTTTTCGTTCGGCCACGCCCCCCGATTTCCGATGCGCCACAATCCGATCGCGTGCGCCACAATCCCGGGGCAATTCAGGTACAATCGGCGTAAATCGGAAATATTCGGGTAACACGTCGGGAAAACGCAAATCGGGCCCTTAGTAAATGACCCCCATTGTAACAACATATGCAACAAAATACTCTTACGTCCTACCTGCAGTTTCCTCGGAGGTCGGAGATGAGATCTCTTCCTCATCTGTCACCGCGGCTTCATCTTCCAACATTTCAGAAGATGATCCCTAAAACATAAAACAAAGATTTTGGAAAATGTTATTTTTTTATCAATTGTGAGGATTACTCACCTTCTTATGGCGCGAAGATTCCCTCAACTGCTGTCTCCTCCTCTATGACCCTCAAATGATAATAAGACTAGGGGCCCTATGTAGGTGTGACCATGTAGTACTGCATACAGTGTCCCTGTATGTTAGTAGCAGCAGGACTGTGAAATATGGATGCATATTCCAGGCTTGTTGCTTCTCCAAATGCACTGGGGATGTGTCTTGCTGTGCTCTCTGCAGTTATTGTCCCAGGACAAGATGTGTGTAAATCATACCTTTGCATATGTTAGTAGCAGCAGGACTGTGAAATATGGGTTTATATTCTAGGATTATTGTTTCTGAGGCCATGTTCTCACACTACTGTGCTCTGTGCTCTCTGCAGTTATTGTCCCAGGACAGATGTGTGTAAATCATACCTTTTCGTATGTAAGTAGCAGCAGGACTGTGAAATATGGGTTTATATTCCAGTATTATTGCTTCTAAGGCCATGTTCTCACACTACTGTGCTCTGTGCAGCCAGTATTAGGTACTGTCCCTGGGGAGATGTGTAATCAGACCTATGTGCATGACGTTAGTAGCAGCAGGACTGTCAAATATGGATTTATATTCCAGTATTGTAGCTTCTTGGGGCATGTACTCACACTGCTGTGCTCTTAACTCTCTATATTAAAGGTGTTCTCCTGAGGTTGAAAAACATGGTTGTTTTCTTCCAAAAACAGCGCCATTCCTGACCATGGGTAGTGCCTGGTATTGCAACTAAGCTCCATTCATTTCTATACAGCTGAGCTGCAATACCAGCACAAACCATGGTCAGGTGTGGCGCTGTTTTTGGAAGAAAGAAGCCATGTTTTTCAACCTCAGGAGAACCCCTTTAAGCTGCTCTACTGATTAAAATCTGTAGTACATCTAGGTGTTCCATTAGTTGCAAAGAACCAAGAGCAGAGCAGTGTGAGGACACACCCAAAGAAAGTGCAATACTGGAATAGAAATCCATATTTCACATCCCTGCTGCTACTAACAAGATACACAGATGCATAATTACACAGATCTACAGGGACAATAACATTGGCTGCGGAGAGCACAGCAGTGTGAGGATATGTGTCCAGCAGAATTCCAAAACGCAAATTTATATTTCACTACTAACAACATACACAAGGGTATGATTACTTACCTCTCCAGGGACAGTACCTAACATTGGCTGCAAAGACCACAGAGCACAGCAGTGTGAGGCAGCACAGTGGCTCAGTGGTTAGCATTAAAGCCTTGCAACGCTGGGGACCTGGGTTCAAGTCCCAGGGTCAATATCTGCAAAGAGTTTGTATGTTCTCTCCCTGTTTGGGTGGGTTTCCTCCGGGTCCTCCGGTTTCCTCCCACACTCCAAAAACACACTGGAAGATTTATTAGATTATGAGCCCCATGGGGACAGAGCTGTGCAGCACTGCAGAATCTGTGTGCGCTATTTAAATAAAGAATTATTATTATAAGTAAGCTACTTAAAGGCAGATGCCTTATCAGATTGGACATGTAAAGATCAACATGCCCAGTCTTTTTTTGATAGCATCTTCTAGGGGGGGGTGACATGATGGTTTGGACATGCCCATAGTATCTATACTAAATAGGACAATCCCTTTAACACCTCTGCGCTCCGCAGCCAGTCATCCAGTCATGGTTAGCTACCTGCTGACAGTCTCCACACACTTATTAGCTGGGTTGTACAGGTTTTATGAGCGGGGCTGCCCTTTAATGTGGCGTTACCCAACTTGTGGCTCTCAGCTGTTGCAAGACTACAACTCCCATCATGCTCCAACATGCTGCAGCTGACAGGGCATGATGGGGGTTGTAGTTTTACACCACCTAGAGAGTTATAGCCTGGTGGACATTGCTCTATTACACTAGACGTGGTGATAGGTGCTGTAAGTAATGACAGCCATGATGGGATGTGCAGGACCCCATGTCCTCTGATCTTGTGGTCTCACCTTCATAGCTGCTGGCTGGGTCTGGGTCTTCTCCTGTGGCTGTAGTGTCTCAGGGTCGCCTCCTGTGTGCTGGGGGCGCTCATTCACAGCTTGCACAGCATGTAAACATAGCAGTCTTGGAGGGCGGAAGTGACGTCACGCGGACCCTGCAGCACGGAGGCGGCGGCCATCTTGTGTGTGGCAGAGGAGCGTCTTCAGCACCATGGACGGCGTCTTCACTCCATATCAGCCCCACACTCACATTATTTCCATATTATAACCCCTTCACACATTAATTAATTGATACAATCACAAACCGGCATATAGGACGTTAAATAACACGACTTAACCATTATCACCCCATTTATTGAGTAATTAAAAAAAAATTAAGTATATAATATCCTGGACTTTTTTTAGGCTTTTGTATTTTTTCTCCTCACACTATTTGGTTTTATGCTACCTGAAAAACATCAGGAAGAAGGCAACTAACTGTTGACAGATCTCAAAACTTTATTGAAAATCGTGGCATAGACATCACAGTGAAATTTTTAAAAAAATACCTTTTTTAACGCTTTGTACCAAAATATCTAATGTAACATGTGACCAGAGATGAGGAGCGGTGCGTGCACCTGTCTGTGTGCACCTGCACCGCCTGAGGAGCCCCCATAACAGGATCAGTTCCATCTGCTCTAATCCCTTCCGTACCAAACAATTAACACACTTTGTAATTAGGTGAACACAAGAAATTAATGAAAATATTAATGATAAATGCAAGTATGGACAGGTGAGGCACATTTCACACTACCGTCCCTTCTAGAGGCGTAACTGGAAGCTGAAGGGCCCCCGTGCAAAGTTTGTGCCAGGGCCCCGACTAAAATGTGTGGTTTATAGTAATACTCTTCTCATATGCGAAAGGGAGACCTTATGGGCCCCCTAAATCTCTTGGGCCCGGTTGCAACCGCACTCTCTGCACCTCCTCAAGTAACGCCCCTGGTTCCTTCCCTCCGCATCTGCGTCGGGAATTGCGCAAAAATCACCGCTTGTACGACTGTGATAAATGTGCCCCAATATCTATCTTTCTTCGTATCTATAAACTATCTTTTTATCCATTGGGTGCATTTCTTTAAATGTGGAGTAAATAAAGGAACAGATCAGAACTTTTGCGCATATGGAGCTCTTCGTACCCACAACAAAAACATAACAAGAACAGGAAGTAGCCGGCCTCCGTCAGAGTTATCTTTCACTTGAGGACAGCGGCATAAAAGCCCATTGCGATCTATGCCAGCCCATTTGGGTATAGGTGGGCGCACAGCCTGGGTGGGCCTAAGGGTGGTGACACACATGGCATTTTTCGGATGATGCCACACGGTGTTTTGAAACCGTTTTTGGTCCGTTTTTAAGCAGTCTGTTAAAAAACGCATCCGTTTTTGACAGGTTTTACCAATTTTCTTAATTAAAACTGGTCAAAAAGGCGCGTGTGTTTTTAACGGACTGCTTAAAAACGGACCAAAACGGGTTCAAAACGCCACGTGCGCCATCACCCTAAAGGCCGTTTTTGGGCTGTTTTTAGTAGTGTGTTTTCAGATCAGAAAAAGACGCATGCGTTAAAAAACACATGCGTTTTTTACCTGTTTGAATTATGATCATTGTTCAAACCTGTCAAAAACGCATGCGTTTTTTACGATCTGAAAACACACTAACTAAAAACGGCCAAAAGACGCCACGTGTGTCACCACCCTTATAATTTGGGCACTTTGCGGTATATGGGCTATCTGTGCACCTGTCTGTGTTCTGTGCACCTGCTCCCTGCAGCCTGAGGTGCCCCCATAACAGGATCAGTTCCGCCTGCAGTAATCCCCTCTGTACCACTCACGATTGTCACACTTACTTTTCTCATCAAGTGAACAGAACAATTTAATTAAAATATCATTAATGAGCAATCAGCAGTGCAAGTAATAATGTGATTAAAAGGTCACGTTTCTGATGCGATTTTTTATCTATCAATCTATAGAGCGGCAGTGGGTTTTAGCGTTATCAGAGGTTTCCGATAATGCTAGCAGTGTAAGACTGCTGGGACTGTTGTAGCTCTAGGGGCTGCTTACTGTAGTAAGCAGCTCCTAGTGCCGTTTTTAAGGGTGACAGGTCCTCTTTAAGCCTATGGCAGGTAGTGACATATTGGGGCAGATTTACTTACCCGGTCCTGTCGCGATCCAGCGGCCCGTTCTCTGTGGAGGATTCAGGTCTTCCGACGATTCACTAAGGTAGTGCGCCCAATGTCCACCAGGTGTCACTGCTGCGCTGAAGTCCGTCAGAGTTCACTGGAGTTCACCATCCGTTGCTGGGTGCAGGTAAGCACGTGTCAAGCAATACTTTTTTTGTTTTTAAATACGGCAGTTCCGCCGGGTTTTCTGACGGCCACGACCACCGATTTCCGTTGCATGCATGCCGGCGCCGATGCGCCACAATCCAGTCGTGTGCACCAAAAACCCGGGGCAAATCAGGGAAAATCGCTGCAAAACGGTAATATTCGGGTCTCCATAAATGAGAACTTCTCCCAGAGCCTGGAATTAGGGGACTCTGATGGTGCTATATAGGCTGTGTATCTATCTATCTCATTTCTATCCATCCATCCATCTATCTATCTCATATCTATCTATCTATCTATCTATCCATCTATCTATCTATCTATCTATCTATCTATCTATCTATCTCATATCTATCTATCCATCCATCCATCCATCCATCCATCCATCTATCTATCTATCTTTCAGCTGTCAGAGGCATGGTATGAGTTACTAGCTTATCCAATTTACAACAATAAAATCTTGTATGCACAAGGTTACAATTACCAAAATTTGTGTAAAATTACAATTTGTGCTGCTTAGGAAATTAATTGGATGATTTTATAATGATCCCCTCGCCCGTAATCCCAATTACCTCAACCAGGTCAGCTTCTTATGGATAGCCAGGGGCCACTAAAATATAGTATAGGGCAGGTCTGCCTCATCCTAACATCTGATTGGTTGGTGACCATCTACGACTCAGAATATAAAGGTGATGTCCAGCTGCAGGATAATTTAGAAGACCTGATCCTCTATTCAGGAATATAGAAGATCGAGAAGTTACCATAGTACCCGCAGGATGGAGAGGAAAAGAGTCAAGAGGAGAACATCTCCCATTCTTCTGGCCTGCATGATCCAAGCATGCATCGCGGTGCCACTACAGGTAAGAAGATGGTAGGACTTTACCCATTTTGTCTGGACCATTGATCCCCGGGACTACAACTCTCATCATGACTTGTCAGCCTACATTTTAACTATGTTGTGTAGTATATTCAAGAATGTGATCCAGAATGTTAGCGTCATGCACTCACGATCTCCTCCTATATACTGTATATACATTGTCACTACTTGTATACAATCATAATGATGTACAATTACATCTAATACATTTCTGTTCATCTATTTCAGATGAATTTTGATGCAGTGAATAAAGAAGGTAGGTACCAGATTCCTCTTGAATCTTTCTGTGGATTCATCAAGGCATAAATTATATATACACATTGGGGCACATTTACTTACCTGGTCCAGTCGCGATCCAGCGGCGGGTTCTCCGACGCTAATTCGGGTCCGGACAGGATTCACTAAGGTAGTGCGCCCGATGTCCACCAGGTGTCGCTGCTCCGCTGAAGTCTGCTGGAGTTCACCGGAGTTCACTATCCTATCCTGGGTGCAGGTAAGTGCGTGACACTTTTTTTTTTTAAATTCCGCGTTTTTTCCGAATCCATCGGGTTTTCCGACGGCCAAGCCCCCGATTTCCGCCGCGTGCATGCCGGCGCTGATGCTCCACAATCCGATCACGTGAACCAAAATCCTGAGGCAATTCAGGGGAAAACGGCGCAAATCAGTAATATTTGGGAAACCCGACGAAAAATAGCGATTTGGGCCCTTAGTAAATGACCCCCATTAAGTAAACCTCACCTTGCAGCAGTCCCCCTTCCTCTTGATGTTCCTAAATCTTTTCAAGGAGAGGAGGGTTGTGAAGTTGCAGATTCTCTCTGAGACTTCATGCTGTGAGAGGGGAGGAGGGAGCATCATATTGGATTACAGTGCTGACTACCACTACAGAATCTGCACCAGTATCTTATAGAGAGATCATTTAAATGGGAAAAAGAAAAAGATTTATCAACAGCAGTTTTTATTTTTTTGTGGAAGTTTGTTTTGCACCAAATCAATCATACTTTGCACAATATTGGATACATTTGGTGCATCAATAACACTTCTATTCTGAAATATTACTCCGCTTTCTTTGACAGCTGGTAACACTTAGCAGGGCAGCCATCAGGAAATTCGGGGCCCCATACAGCAAAAGTGTCTGGGCCCCAACACACCCCAAAACCGAACAAGCCTCCTGCCCCCCGCAGTGACCTTTCACAAACAGGGTTTGAGGCCTGTTGCTACTACAAGGCACACTCTTCTGGTAGATTGCCAATAGGAGTCATACTTTTGGTCAAGTATATTTATTATAGTGCAAATATGGCATCAAAAACTAAAGCATGGTGAACAGTAAACATATAAAAGTGTTTAACAGACAACATATAACAAATATAACATTATAAAGTGCAATTGCTAGGGCCGCCACTATCTTTTAATGTTTTAATAAAGAATTGTGTTAATTACCAGTGGGGGTGCTCCAGTGCACCTAAGGGCTCTTTACGTCACCCTGCCACCAGTCCTGAGGTAATCTGAAGTCCTGGTACCTGTGCCTGCTCAGCAACCTCTGTGAATCACTGCATAAGGGTCAGGACTTCATATTTCCTCAGAACCAATGGGAAGGAAAAGAAGGAGCGTTCATTGCATGCCCCAAGGAAACCTAAAGTCCCTGCACCTGCACACTGATTCACAGAGGCTGCTGAGCAGGCACAGATATCGGGATTTCGGATCACCGCAGTCCGCAGGACTGGCCGCTGGGTGACATAAGGAGCCCTTAGGTGCACTGGAGCACTCCCACTGCTCCTAAGCTGGTAATTAACATAATTCTTTATAAAAGCATTAAAGGATAACCATAGAGGCCATTTTGATGGAACTTACAGTGCTGAAGTCAGGGTCATCAGGTGCATAGCATGATACCTCTGCCACATACACTGTGCCCTCTGTATATAGTGCCATATGCCCTCTGTGTATAGTGCCACATTTTAACAAGTCGCATCATTGTGTTTATTATCTCTGTACAGTGACATCGCTGTGTGTATTATTCCTGTACTGTGACATCACTGTGTTTGTTATCCCTGTACAGTGACATCACTGTGTGCATTATCCCTGTACTGTGACATCACTGTGTTTGTTATCCCTGTACAGTGACATCACTGTGTGCATTATCCCTGTACTGTGACATCAACGTGTGTATTACCCCTGTGCTGTGACATCACTGTGTGTATTATCCCTGTACTGTGACATCACTGTGTGTATTATCCCTGTACTGTGACATCGCTGTGTGTTATTTTATAGGAAATGTTAGCGTTCAGCGGACAGATCCTCTTTACTTTAATAACGTTTACATAAATGTCTCTGAAAAGATTATTATACCAAATTTTTTTTACCAAAGTTAAAAAAAGTTATTGTTATTAAAAAAATCTTTTATACTATGCCTCTACCTTCTTCGCGGTATAACAACCATATATCACAAAGAGGTTGTCAAGCAGCTCTGACAAATTGATAGCACTGAGCTGTAATACCTAACACGACCTCTTAACAATAGCGGCGCTGTTTCTAGAATAGAAAGATTTTTTTTTAAATCAGTTTTAATCATCTTATTACAACAATTCCATATTTTACAGCTGAGGTAAATGCAAAATGCATCAGTGGACAACTTGGCCTGTGGCGGACTAAAATTACAAGTTGGGTAGTGTCAGAATTATTTTCCAGCTTGGGACCACCCACTTGACAGTAAAGCCCAAATTGCATGTCGGGTTCCAAAACTAACAGAAATTAAAGCTAACAAAAAAAAAATATGTTTTTTTTTTTTAACCAGGCAGTTCAAGTTTTAAGAGACTCCATATGAGCAGACCAAAACGTTTTCAAATCACTCGTTTGGTTGGGGGCCGTGTCCTAAAATGTATATAATTCCAGGAGCTTTAAAGGGAATCAGTTACCACAATTTACTTAACTAAAGTAACTGCTATGTACAGACTATATCTGATCACATGCCTCCATGGATTTCTACTTCTCTTTATTCTCCATGGATTTCTACTTCTCTCCATCCTCCATGAAGGCTGCTGTGATTTCATGTGATCAGATATATACATGGGGTAGACGTTGCAGATGTACCAGGACCTTAGATGACATCACCCTGGTCACATGACTTGAAGTGCTGGGAGGGGACATCTGAGCAGGACACGCCCTCTCTGATGTCAAGTAATATAAGATAAAGTTGATTTATGGGGATGTAAGGGAAATGATTTTTAGCTAAAGGAAGGGTGTCAGTTACTTATTAGGTCTCTATGGCAACCTTTCACTAGTAGTATTTGTTGAAATGTGGTGAGAGGTTCCCTTTAAATTGTTTAAATATCAACACACAGAATACCCTGTATCCATATCGGGGTACTGGAGACCCATTTGAAGTCTGGAGACTTTTTTAGAGGCAGTGCCCCATGGGAAACAGAATCTGCAAATTCGTCAACCAAACCAGAGACTCCCTCAGAATTGAGCATGACCTGTCTGTAGGTCCATTGGATTCTCGGTACCGAAATTAATCCAAAAGTTATTTCAAAAATGTCATATCCCAACATCCAAGCTTGAGATGGAAGAACCACATCAGGCGGTGACGTAGACCTCTAGCAATCCCCCGACACTGTGCATCCTGTAAAACACCGATAGAGGGAGTCCAAAATTGAGAATCGAAAACCAGACTGAAAAGCCGTAGTATTCTTGCTCCACACCATTTGCAGACTGGGGGTGATCCCCAAAGGCCGACATGATCCATAGCTGTAATACAAAGGGGAACACATGAGATGATGGCCATACCGCAACACTTCAGTCATTTTTTTCACAATTTAAAATGTCTAGTCATGATGGACAACTTTACCCGTTACTTTCATCACCTATAACCAGCGATTACTTTGCTCTGGTCCTTAGCAGCTCATCAGAGCAGAGGTCTGTGGTTTCTTATCTCCTGACTCTGTAAACATGTTGGATATTGTTTGTAACTACTAAAAGGGAGATCATGTGATGTGTAACTAGCAGAAAAGCTCAAATCAGGGTCGGTTCCAAGTTTCAGTAGACCACTGGGCGACAGCGCCCAAACATCCAGATTCTCAGTGGGCCACTTTACAGTGAACTCACAAGGTGGCAATAGAAATTCAGAATCTAAAACAGTCTCCTGTTCCCTAAAATATTCCCTAGTTTATCCCAAACAGCCCCCTTGTGGTTATTTTATATACAGCACCCCATGGTTATTTTATATATAGCCCCCTCATGGTTATTTTATATACAGCCCCTCATGGTTATTTTATATACAGCCCCCCTCATGGTTATTTTATATACAGCCCCCTCATGGTTATTTTATATACAGCCCCCTCATGGTTATTTTATATACAGCCCCTCATGGTTATTATATATGCTGCCTCTCATGGTTATTTTATATACAGCCCCCCTCACCCCCTATTGATTTAGATACAGCCCCCCTCACCTCATGGATTTATTATGTACAGCCTTATGTGGGCCCCCCTCCCAGCAGCCCTGGGCCCAGGGCACTTGCCCAGGTATGCCCAATGCTGGCGCCGGCCCTGCCTCAAATTACTTAAGTAATAATGGAAGAGTTTTAAACCGCCCTACTGGAAGCCATTTAAAGTCAATTGAAATAAAAGGAAATTGTGATGAGACCACAATATTATGTGGGTGTGGATCCCGGGATCATCTGCCCCTTCACCTATTACTCTTTGGAGTGCATGTCTATATTGATGTAGAAATCTCGGGTAGAGTTACTTTCACCATTTTACACAATTATTTAGGACTTATGTTCTTTCCTACAAAGTGTAACTCACCATAAAATTGCAGAGCACCAGGAAGAGCGCCACCTCCTTCACCAATCTGCGGCTGACACTGATACGGCCAACGCTTTGTAAATAAGCCAGAGATGCCCTACGGATTTCAAACATGGAGAGCCGACGAGGGGCCTCCTCGTGATCCTCTTTGCTCTCCTTGTTTGTCTGTAGATAGTACTGCTCCTTGTGCTCTTTGCTCATGCCCTCTATTATAAAAACATTCTGCACCATATGTTGTAAGATCATCACGATGGAATATACCAGGTTCAATATGTTGAGCAGAGTCCACGAACCAGTGGCTATAATGGCCACCATGGAATAATAAGAAATTGAGAATTGACCAAGGGCAGCTCCAAGTAGGAGAATAATTTCCAGACTTCTGGTGTAGTTCTTAGGTGGACCTCCATGGCTGATGTCTTCATGGTGATGTGTGTGTTTCTCGGTCCTGAATTTTAGCCTTGTCTGATGAGTGTTTAGGTGTTCCATCTTGTGTTCCTTGTCCAGTTCCTCGATTCCAATATGTACGTTGCTCAATCCATTCTCTTCTTGCTTCTCTTTGTCCTGAGACTTTTCCTCCTCACCTATGGTGCAGTATCTAACATGTTCGTGGTCCTCAAAATTCCTATTCTCTACTCCATTTGACTCTTTGTGCTCCTCAGCTTCTCCTTCTGAGGGGCCATGGTCCTTAGTCTTCTCCACGTTTCTATGCCTACATTCCTTACTCTCTTTTTGCCTCTTTTCTCTGCTCTGTTTATTAGGTTCTTCACCATTTTCACTATCATGCCTTGTGAGCTCCACGTGCCGTTTATCTCGAAAAGTTCGGGCAATTATCCCTAAAACGCAAGCAACAACCATACTGGAGAGAAGAATGATGCTGTACGTAAAGTATAAGACCAATGAGCCGGTCACTACAGTTCCTGCAGAAGCCTGGACTTGATACTGGATGAAGATACATATTCCAACAAGTAACGCAGCGCCCCCTAGAACTGGACCATAAAGGACACCTTGCAGACGGAATCTGGGATGGGACAATCCAAAATGGTGGACATCTCTCCTGCCAACGTTCCTCCACATTATGAAAAGCATGGAGGCACCAATCAGACTGTATTCCAGGTTGAAAGGGTAGAGCGTCACATATCCCCTCTGAAAGGTCCAACAAGTTGAGAATTTAGGGCACAAGCATCCGGTGCCTTCTTCCTTTTCTAGGGTTAGAAGTAAGATTATGTTAGTAATAGAACTAAATGACTACAATATTACTCAGGTACTGTAGAATTTGGGTCAGAACTACCTACCGGTGTCGTTTAGATGTAAGCTCTCCATTTCTCTGTGCACAGAGTCATTTGTCACAGCCAGGAGCCAAAGTAGTAGATTGGTGGCCAGAGCTAACATTATGCCCCACCTGGAAATTGACGTAAAATGAGTGACCTTGCAGTCAACTTTTATCTTTTATGAGTATAAACCTACAAAAAATGACTTCAAAGAATGTAAATAAGTTATATGTTGCCTGAGATAAGTCAAAGAGAAACTGCATGCAGAAATTAACCTAATAAGCCACTATCAATATATGGTAACAGCTTCCAGTTCATGTTTCTTTCATGGTCCAGTGGGTTGGCATCATCCAGAAAATCTGCTTTTAAGTTTAAAGTCAAGGAGGCGGAGAGTTTAACACTGAAGTCAAGCTCTCTCTTCCTCATGGTGTTCCTTCACTCTAACTGACGTTCCTAGGACATCACTAACCAGGTAGCCTAACGTCTGGTTCATGATGTCAATCCCAACAGAAAGGACATTCTGAGAAAGGGGAGAGCTTGACTTCAGTGCTAAACTCTCCACCCCATGGCTTTATACAACCAATTTACACCTCACTTCAAAGTTGATTTTCTGGACGATGCTGCATTACTGAGCCACAACATAAACATGATCTGGGAAGTGTTAATCTGTTTCACAACATATCTGATGATGGGTTTCCGTCAAGCTGAGAGACTGGATGGGGAGCATCACTGCTGATGCCCCAATCCTAGAGTCTATAGCACCTAGAACTATACTTCTGCTGTAATTTTAAAGATCGCCCCTCCAATAATAGCTAACAAGTAATTAGTCTATCAAAATATGGTGACATGAAGGAATTAAAAAAAAAAAAATCTTTTTATCGGGGTAGTAAAAATGTATAAAAATCTTTAAAAACAATGTGCTGAAGATTACTAAATATCATTCCTACACCACAGTTTTCATAAAGAAAATGGCAGCCACAAACAATGACGGATTTTCCCTATTTCTTTTATATAAAACATAAAATGGTGCCGCTAAAAAAAAAAACAAGCCCTCAAATGGTTATGTCACTGGAAAATTTACATTTACATTACACTCACCTACTAACATTGTGTAGGACCTGGATACAATCCCTGCAGGAAAACCATAGAAGAAATGTCTGCAAAAAATAGACATAATTCACCACTTAAGATGCCAAAATACAACTGGAAATCCTCATCTCCTCCATGATCTGCCTTTGAAGAAGAAATGCAAGAACCTTATACACATACCCAGGGCAGCCATCAGGAAATTCGGGGCCCCATACAGCAAAAGTGTCTGGGCCCCAACACACCCCAAAACCGAACAAGCCTCCTGCCATATGCCCTCTGTGTATAGTGCCACATTTTAACAAGTCGCATCATTGTGTTTATTATCTCTGTACAGTGACATCACTGTGTGTATTATTCCTGTACTGTGACATCACTGTGTTTGTTATCCCTGTACAGTGACATCACTGTGTTTATTATCCCTGTACAGTGACATCACTGTGTTTATTATCCCTGTACAGTGACATCTCTGTGTGTATTATCCCACTGCAGGAAGAGTATATACCCCTCACACTACAACTGACCACACTGTTCCCCCACATATATCATATATACCCCTCACACCACAACTGATCACACTGTGCCCCCCACATATATCATATATACCCTTCTAATCAGCCAATCACATGGCGGCAACTCAGTGCATTTAGGCATGTAGACATGGTCAAGACAATCTCCTGCAGTTCAAACCGAGCATCAGTATGGGGAAGAAAGGTGATTTGAGTGCCTTTGAACGTGGCATGGTTATTGGTGCCAGAAGGGCTGGTCTGAGTATTTCAGAAACTGCTGATCTACTGGGATTTTTTCACGCACAACCATCTCTAGGGTTTACAGAGAATGGTCCGAAAAAGAAAAAACATCCAGTGAGCGGCAGTTCTGTGGGCAGAAATGCCTTGTTGATGCCAGAGGTCAGAGGAGAATGGTCAGACTGGTTCGAGCTGATAGAAAGGCAACAGTGACTCAAATCGCCACCCGTTACAACCAAGGTAGGCAGAAGAGCATCTCTGAACACACATTACGTTGAACTTTGAGGCAGATGGGCTACAGCAGCAGAAGACCACACCGGGTGCCACTCCTTTCAGCTAAGAACAGGAAACTGAGGCTACAATTTGCACAAGCTCATCAAAATTGGACAGTAGAAGATTGGAAAAACGTTGCCTGGTCTGATGAGTCTCTATTTCTGCTGCGACATTCGGATGGTAGGGTCAGAATTTGGCGTCAACAACATGAAAGCATGGATCCATCCTGCCTTGTATCAACGGTTCAGGCTGGTGGTGGTGGTGTCATGGTGTGGGGAATATTTTCTTGGCACTCTTTGGGCCCCTTGGTACCAATTGAGCATCGTTGCAACGCCACAGCCTACCTGAGTATTGTTGCTAACCATGTCCATCCCTTTATGACCACAATGTACCCAACATCTGATGGCTACTTTCAGCAGGATAATGCGCCATGTCATAAAGCTGGAATCATCTCAGACTGGTTTCTTGAACATGACAATGAGTTCACTGTACTCAAATGGCCTCCACAGTCACCAGATCTCAATCCAATAGAGCATCTTTGGGATGTGGTGGAACGGGAGATTCGCATCATGGATGTGCAGCCGACAAATCTGCGGCAACTGTGTGATGCCATCATGTCAATATGGACCAAAATCTCTGAGGAATGCTTCCAGCACCTTGTTGAATCTATGCCACGAAGAATTGAGGCAGTTCCACCACAACTGATCACACTGTGCCCCCCACATATATCATATATACCCATCACACCACAACTGACCACACTGTACCCCACATATATCATATATACCCCTCACACCACAACTGACCACACTGTTCCCCCACATATATCATATATACCCCTCACACCACAACTGATCACACTGTGCCCCCCACATATACAACTGATCACACTGTGCCCCCCACATATATCATATATACCCCTCACACCACAACTGACCACACTGTGCCCCCACATATATCATATATACCCCTCACACACACTCCAAAATATCCAATGTAAGGTGAAACAAGTAGTCTTCTTTATTCCATGTTTAAGCAAGAGTACAATAAAGTAGAGCGATGTTTTGGCTCACAGGGAACCTTTATCAAGCTTGATAAATAAGAAAACGCTGAAAACCATAACAATAACTGATGACAATAACCCCACACCACAATGCTGGCTCACTATAGACACTAGGAATATAACAGGACATGTACAGTACAAGCTCAGAGATGTCTCACACTAGAAGGTTAGTCAGTTAATACATTACCGGTACTGCAGAAGTGGCGTCTAGTACCTCACAGGTGACTTCTACTTCTTCTACTTCAGGGCCAGAATCGACGTAACCTATGGCTAAAGAATCTTCCACCAGATGTCTTTTGCTCCTGGCAGCGCATGCCCCACACTGTTCACCTAAAAATACCACAGTTACTCACAGTATAATGTCACCTGATTAACAGAAATATGCCCCCCCCAAATATACCCCACAATAAAACCTCTGTGTTCCCTGCATATATTACTATACTACAGACCCTGAGTAATACTGTACCCCTAATTATATGTCACCCCCCAATTACACAATATATGGTTCCCCCATGACTTCATTTATATATTGCCCCCTTTAATGAATTAATTTACCGACTTATGGCCCTTTCTGATATACTGGGGCGCCACATGAATTTTAGAGACTGGACCCTCTAATTTAATTATTTAATATACTGCCCCCTCACCCCACCCTGTGAACTATTTTACATACTGGGCCTCACCCCCAATAAATTTCATACACTGGCTTCCTCTAAACTATTTTATATTCTGCCCCCTCCATTAATTATGCAGTATACTGGACCCCCAAATGAATTTTGTACACTTTACTCTTTGGTTCAGTAAGATCACAGGGAAACTACATTTATACAGGTTTTATTGAATTTTAATACATCTTAAAAAATTAAAACCTCATCACGAGTATAAGCCAAGTTTTTCAGCACAAAAAATGTGCTAAAACCTCAAACTCAGCTTATACTCGAGTCAATAAAAAAAAAAGAAAGTCAAAACTCACCTTTCCTGCGGCAGGTGCGTTTTGACTTTCTTTTTTTGAGTGCTACAAGGGGCAGGAGCTGGCTATATTCGGGGGCAGGAGCTGGCTATATATACGGGGGCAGGAGCTGGCTATATGTCTGACAAATTCTTGACCCCAAATGATATCCTATTATACCCTCACACTACAACTGACCACACTGTGCCCCCCACATATATCATATATACCCCTCACACCACAACTGATCACACTGTGCCCCCCACATATATCATATATACCCATCACACCACAACTGACCACACTGTGCCTCACATATATCATATATACCCCTCACACCACAACTGACTACACTGTGCCCTCACATATATCATATATACCCCTCACACCACAACTGACCACACTGTGCCCCCACATATATCATATATACCCATCACACCACAACTGACCACACTGTACCCCACATATATCATATATACCCCTCACACTACAACTGACCACACTGTTCCCCCACATATATCATATATACCCCTCACACCACAACTGATCACACTGTGCCCCCCACATATATCATATATACCCCTCACACCACAACTGACCACACTGTGCCCCCACATATATCATATATACCCCTCACACACACTCCAAAATATCCAATGTAAGGTGAAACAAGTAGTCTTCTTTATTCCATGTTTAAGCAAGAGTACAATAAAGTAGAGCGATGTTTTGGCTCACAGGGAACCTTTATCAAGCTTGATAAATAAGAAAACGCTGAAAACCATAACAATAACTGATGACAATAACCCCACACCACAATGCTGGCTCACTATAGACACTAGGAATATAACAGGACATGTACAGTACAAGCTCAGAGATGTCTCACACTAGAAGGTTAGTCAGTTAATACATTACCGGTACTGCAGAAGTGGCGTCTAGTACCTCACAGGTGACTTCTACTTCTTCTACTTCAGGGCCAGAATCGACGTAACCTATGGCTAAAGAATCTTCCACCAGATGTCTTTTGCAGCGCATACCCCACACTGTTCACCTAAAAATACCACAGTTACTCACAGTATAATGTCACCTGATTAACAGAAATATGCCCCCCCAAATATACCCCACAATAAAACCTCTGTGTTCCCTGCATATATTACTATACTACAGACCCTGAGTAATACTGTACCCCTAATTATATGTCACCCCCCAATTACACAATATATGGTTCCCCCATGACTTCATTTATATATTGCCCCCTTTAATGAATTAATTTACCGACTTATGGCCCTTTGTGATATACTGGGGCGCCACATGAATTTTAGAGACTGGACCCTCTAATTTAATTATTTAATATACTGCCCCCTCACCCCACCCTGTGAACTATTTTACATACTGGGCCTCACCCCCAATAAATTTCATACACTGGCTTCCTCTAAACTATTTTATATTCTGCCCCCTCCATTAATTATGCAGTATACTGGACCCCCAAATGAATTTTGTACACTTTACTCTTTGGTTCAGTAAGATCACAGGGAAACTACATTTATACAGGTTTTATTGAATTTTAATACATCTTAAAAAATTAAAACCTCATCACGAGTATAAGCCAAGTTTTTCAGCACAAAAAATGTGCTAAAACCTCAAACTCAGCTTATACTCGAGTCAATAAAAAAAAAAGAAAGTCAAAACCCACCTTTCCTGCGGCAGGTGCGTTTTGACTTTCTTTTTTTGAGTGCTACAAGGGGCAGGAGCTGGCTATATTCGGGGGCAGGAGCTGGCTATATATACGGGGGCAGGAGCTGGCTATATTCGGGGGCAGGAGCTGGCTATATTCGGGGGCAGGAGCTGGCTATATACGGGGGCAGGAGCTGGCTATATACGGGGGCAGGAGTAAGGCTATATACAGGGGCAGGAGGAAGGCTATATACGGGGGCAGGAGGAAGGCTATATACGGGGGGGATTTATTTTTTATACTTTTTTTTTACTACTTTTTAGAGTACTTTAACCCTAGATGGTGTTATCATTCCTACCATATACTACAATACTACTGTATATGTATTGCAGTTTATGGCATTTTTATAAAGTATTCATTACAATGAGCCACTGGTACATTGTAACGAAACTGCAGATGCCATGCAGCCTTGGGTCTGATGAAGACCCAAGGCTATTATGGCAACCAATGATAGGAATAAAGATGGTGGCGCCGCACCTCTGTGCCATACATGTAAACCTCAGAGCGTGAGGGAATTAATATTCTACCCCCCCACACACACACACAATTAACTATTTAATATGCTGCCCCCCCATAATAAACTATTTAATATGCTGGCGGCAACTGTGTGATGCCATCATGTCAATATGGACCAAAATCTCTGGGAATGGGGAATTGATACAATTAAGTTGATGTTCCAGGAATCCCGAGTGAATGTGATGTTAAAGCTTTGTGAATGCAGAATTAAAAAAATTAATGTTGATATTCCCTGTTCCGGGAATGCAGAATTGAAAAAAATATAAAAAAGGCTAAAGTAAGCAGCTCCTAGTACTAGCCCATTTTTAGCAGTGATAAGCTGCTAGCTCTATTGCAACCCTCAGATAAAGCTAGCAGACACTGCAGCGCCGTACAATAAGAACGCCAGACCTTTATTTATATAGCGCACACAGATTGTGCAGCTCTGCACAGAGCTTGCCAAATCGGCATATTCATGAGGGGGCGGGACTAGGAGGCTGTTACTGACGCATGAAGCTCGGCAGTCACCGCCTGCCTATGGAGTGTCTTCGGACCACCCCCTCATGAATACCCTGGACCACTTTTAGCTTGTGCCTTTTTATAGGTGACAGATCCTCTTTAAGGTGACGTTCTGGAAATGCGGAAATGTAGAATCTGAAGTTGATGTTCTGGGAATGTATAAGTGTAAAATTTGAAGTTGAAATTCCAGGCATGGCCAGTGCTGACCATAATGGTGGCATATTGGGAGCAGTGCAGTCAGGGCTGGCTTCAGGATTTGTTCAGAAAACTCACGACTCAACTCACTCCCCCCAATAGCCACAGGGTCCCTCCCCCACCACTCAGTAGCCACACTGTTCCCATCCACCCGTAGCCACACACTGTCACCCCCATAGCCAAACTGTCCCCCCCCAAAGCACCACCCCCCCCCCCCCATAAGGCACATTGTCCCCACCCCTAAAAGCACACTGCCTCCCCATAAGGCACATTGTCCCCCCTATAAGGCACTCTGGCCCTCCCATAAGGCATACTGTCCACCACCCTAAGGCACACTGTCCCCCCCATAAGGCACACTGTCCCCCCATAAGGCACACTATCCATCCCCATAAGGCACATTATCCCCCCCTTCCTCATAAGGCACACTACCCCGCCCTAAAGGCACACTATCCCTACCCATAAGGCACATAAGGCACACTGTTCCCCCCTTCCCCTTAAGGCACAATGTCCGCCTCCTCACTCTGGGTAACAAAAAAAACCCCTCCCCGTTCCTTCTTTTTTCTCATGTGCCTGTTGTGGGCTCTGGCTCTGAAGCCGGCACACATGATCTGATGACATCATTATGTGTGCCGACTTCAAAGCCTTCCATACAGTGCGTAGCTCCCCTTCGGGGGAGCAAGGAAAGGTGAGTTATGGATTCTGCCTCTATGCTGCGCTCCTGACGAGTGTAGCATAGATGCAGTAAACTACACAAGCCCAAAGGTGATCTTTTGTACCGGCAACACTGGTACAATTCATCCAGGGCCTAAATTTTTTTTCTCTTGGGCCCCGGCACTTGTCTGGATAAGCCGAGTGCTGGCGTCAGGTCTGAATGCAGTACTGAATAAATGTCCCTCATAGAAGCCCAGTTGTTAGTGAAGTGCTGCTGGTCACCTTTCCAGCTTATGTAAAGTGGAATTCCACCTTGTTTGTCCAATATAGCTCTATAGTGCAGATAGGCGAGCAGTAGCAGGGTGTGAATGCCAAAATTGCAAACACAATGCATGCACTTCAAGCAGTTCCAGCGGTGGTGCTGTTTCGCCCAGACAGATGAGCTTTAGCCCCATGGCACTGCTAAGAGTGGTGCTGTGGTCGCTAGGCTGACTGGAGGAGAAAGCAGGAGAGGAGGAAGTAGAGGAGGAGGAGGAGAGAACCGGAGGTGAGAAGTGATGTCCGACAATACTATTTGGGGTCAGAATAGGAAGCAGAGCACCTCCTGCCTCAGGACCAGCAGTCACTACATGAACCAGTGGGCAGTTAGGGAGATGGAGATGCAAGATGCACCTCTGGACTAATAGCATTGCGCAGTGCACATCTGATGTTTTGCACAATCTGTTGGTGCAGGAGGGGGACCACTTGCCTGGAAAAAAGTGTCTGGGGACCTCATACAGTGGAACGGTTGCTGCCATCAGATCTACTAGCCTTAATGGGAGCATTTCATTTGGAAATGCTCCTATTCAGTATCAGAGGTTGTGCATGCGATGGGCCAAACTTTTGCTTTGGTTGCTTTGGTTGCGTAACTACAGCGGTAGCAGCCATAGCAGACGCTATGGGGCCCACAGTGTCAGGGGGCCCCGTCATCCGACCTGACACTAAAGAATGTGCACCATCATATACATATTATGCTGCACATTGTGGTATATATATATTGTTTATGTGTGTGTATCTGTGATGAGTATATGCTGTATGTGTATATTGTGTCTGGTGTGTATAAATACAATACATTATGTATGTATGTAAGCTGTATGTCTGTATATGGCACTGTATGTGTGTATATGTGATGTGCATATGCTCTATATGTGTGTAACAGTGTATAAATGTGCATGTATATGTGATGACCTGTATGTTTATGTATATAGGAATGTAATACATGTATATTTTTAAGCCGGCAGGGGGTCCCCTTTAGAAGTCTGCTATGGGGCCCTGCCTCTCCGAGTTACGCCACTGAGCGGAATGGATGGTGTGGACAGGTTTGGTGATGGTGTTGCTGATGGTGGTGGTAGTGGTCACCTGCTCTCCCTCTGCTATGACCGTGCATAAAGCGAGAATTGCAGAGGGAGAGCTGGTGACGTCAGCAGCTCTCTTAGCACAGTGTAGTTGTGTCAGTCAGCCGAGGGGCCATGAATGAATTACTTATCTTGAGAGCAAAAAGCAGTGCGCCCCATTTGCATACTTTAAAAAGCTTTTTTTTCTACTCTACAGTTCAAAAAGATACAAAAAGAAGTTTACTGGCGATGGGGACGGGATGGGGAGCAGCTACAATCAGGTAATCTGATGGTGGATGTCCTTCGATGTGCACTTTTAATTGACAAGAGCAACTTTACAATCAAGGTACTACTGTGTGAAATTCACTGACAACAGTACCTTTATGATCTATGTATTAGTGCACGCTATTCATTGATAACTGCAATTTTATGATCTACGGAATTAGTGTGCTCTATTCACTTACCTGAGAAACTATACAATCAAGGTATTACTGGATGCTATTCACTGACATGAGCAACTTTACAATCAATATATCACTGTATGCAATTCACTAGCAGAAGAAACTTTACAATCAACTTTTACAATCTAGGTATGATTCATGATGATTATAAAAACTATACAGAGACTGGACCTTCAGTACCCTGCTGCCAACTCTATACACCAAAGTGCCCTGAAAAGGGCAATTGTTGGGGTTTTTTTTGGACCAGCAACCTCTTCTTAGCTTTTTTTTAATATCTGTAATGCGCTCTTGTACTGCAGAGTCACATGTGGAGCCCGGCCAATCACAAGCACGCCTACAGAGGACCTGCAAGTGGTTGTGAAGCACCTGTAAGCTGCTTGATTGGCTGTTTCAGCAGTCTGGTGCTTTTTCCCAAACACAGACCCGGATCCTGAACAGCAGTGCTTGTTCGGTCTCCGGGTCCATGGGTACCGAGCCAGCTAAATTTGGATCAGATCCGAACTTTGCAGTTCAGGTCCGTTTATCATTACAAATCTGATCTAAAGATGATACGAGTATAGATTGTATGTTATTTTTTATACCTGTTTGGGCAAAAATATTAAAACCCCATAATTCCACAATCCCTTTAACTTGTGATTAGAACTGTCTCAAATCATAGACTGCTGTCCAGGGTATAAAACAGGCCCAGGACTTGAAGCTCCCTCTGAATTCCTGAGTACAATGTTTTAACAAAGTCTGCTGTACATGTATGGAAAAAGTAATAAACGTACACAATAAATGGTCACCCAGAGGCGTAGTTATAGCTCATGGGTCCAGATGTAAAGATGAATTAATAACTTTATTTACAGCCCCCCATAAATTAGCTATATACTGCACCCTCCCATAAAGAAACGCTACCACATGAATGCAGTGCTGCTTAAGAAAACATAATTACATGCTGGGGTATGCCATTCTTCTTTTTGCTTCTAATGGCTTAGTTTTTGAGAAAAACATATTTTGAAATTATGCAAATGCACCTCAAAGGCTGCCGGCTATGTCACAGAAACCAGGGGCGGAACTTGAGGGGGTACAGAGGATGCAGTCACAACCGGGCCCAAGAGGCTTTGGGGGCCCATAAGGTCTCACTTTCCCATATGAGAAGACTAGTACTATGAACCATAAATTATAGTCGGGTGGGGGTGGGGGTGGGGGGGGTCTGGCACAGATTTGCACTGGGGCCCATCAGCGTCAAGTTACGCCACTGACAGAAACTTCTGGCTCTGTCATCTGCTGATTATTCACGCCTCTATTCTATGATCAGAAATGCTGAATCGAGGTGTGATATTACTTGACCATGGACAGATTTCTGTCAGTTGGAAGTAAAAATATAAGCTCTCCATAGCAGGACAGCAAGCAGACATTTAGAAAACCATGAGAAATTGATACATAGAGTATTTGGAAAATTGTATAACATTTCATTTTACAAATAATATCAATTATTTTCAGAAAATGGACAACCCCTGTAATGAAGTAAATATACCACTTGTGTCAGATAATAAAACTCCTGTTCAGACTACTGTAGTGTGTCGCGATTTTGTACTTCATTTGCTCTTTTGTTGTGACCTTGCTATGTCGATGATTCTTGTATGTTGGTTCTGTTGTGTCTTTGTCTCAGTGTTTTACACTTTGACAAAGGGAGAGATTGTGGACCAGTTACTGGCTTCTGCCTACGGTGGATTAGAGTAAGCAGGAAGGCGAGATTGGTTGGTTCAGTATCAGATCTCAATGGGACACATTTACTATAGTAAATGTGCCCCATTGTGAATAGTAAATAGTTTCCCGACTATTTACAATTTTGCACCGCATTTAACAGGGGTTTTTGGCGCACGTGATGGGATTTTGGCGCAATCACCGATTTTGACACAAATCTGGGGGCAAGACATGCACTCACATACACCGGGAAGAAGATGGTGAACTCCGGCGCACGAGCTTGGTGAATTGCGCCGGACTTTATCCTCGTCGGACATTCCGGATCAGGGATCACGACAGGACCGGGTAAGTAAATGTGCCCCATTGTCTTGTCCGTGTCCCTCATTACAGTATGTGTTTCTTTTAAATTGCTCTTATTAAAAGAACTCTGTGCAGTATATTGATATGTGATGCATGGAGTTCTTATTTACCCATTATTCGGCAGAGTCAACATGCGCCTCTGCTGAATGTCGGAGAAAGAAGAACTCTTTTCATTATATGTTACATGAATTATAACTGCAGATTGTACCCTATGATGTCTAACTTTGGAAAATTGGCAGCATTTCCTGAATAAAAATCATAACTTAAAGCTCCAAAACAAAAATTATTTTGACCTCTCACTTTTCCGTAGACTTCTATGGGTGGATGCATGTTTTTTTTTTTTTAGAAAGGGGTAGGTGGAAAAGAGCCTTATAATATATAAACTCTTTTATTAAATAAATTAAATATGGAAAAGTAACAGGTGATTACTTTTCATTTGGCATCCGACCCCAATGGTCCCCAACTTAAGGACACTTACAGACGACCCCTAGTCACAGGCGGATCTACCTGCCCACTGTGACAGCTCTCTGGATGCTTTGCTTTAGTTTGAGGCTGCATTCATCAGCTGTAAGGTGTCTGTAATGAAGCTTTATTGATAATCCTTGTTCCTAGGACAGCAAAAAAATGTGAAAATCCAATTCCAGACAAAAAAAAAATTTGTCTGGAGTTACAAATATAAAATATAACTGTTCTGACTTACGGTATATACAAATTCAATTTAAGAACAAACCTGTATGTAACTCAGGGACAGCTTATATATATCTATATTTATATTTTTTTTGTATACGAAGACTTTGAAAATCTTACCTCCAATAACATCAATATTATTATCAATTACCAAGAGTGCCCAGAGTTCAAATCCCATCTGAGATCCATTATATAGGTTGCCTGTAATCTTTCTATCTCTCAGGAGCAGAGTGAGTTCTGAGAGGAAGCTTCAGACATTATCAGAAGGGAGTAGACGCAACTCCTGCTGTGAGAAGTCTCCTGTCAAGGCAAAAGAAACTAAAAAAAAAAACCTTGTTATAGATGTAGGAAATTTTAATTACATTATAAATTCAAAAGTTTTAATTTACAAACTTTTTTTCCCAACTGGAATAACTCTGTAATGTTCCGGTGATGATAAGAATTCACATGAGAAACAACGCATTTGAAGTAAAATGCATTTGCCCCATTTGGTTGACCTAGTTACCTTTACTACACCATGTGAAATATATAGTAAAGAGCACAAATAAAGACTATAGTAGCGAGAAACTGTAGAATTTCCAGCCCCTATTTGTAATCTTATACCACCGGTTTCCTTTATGTCCAAATGCCTTTGATACTTGATCTTCTTTTACAGCAGATCAATGAGATGTCACAATGTACTTGTTAAGATGGAAAAAAAAATTCCATTGTGCTATTGAAGATGTTGGCTGCGTCTGGCGCGCTCTGTCAGTGATTGATATTTGGTGAGTTTCGGATAGAAGAAATAGGCTTCTTTTGACATTCTGCTTTCATTGTAGCGTACTGTCCTGGAAGGTCGGCATGGTCTTACATGCTCATTTCCAGATTATAGAGAGAACACATTGTATCCCTTCCAGAGAACAGAGACGAAGCTCCTGTGCGAATTCTTTCTCTGTGACCCTGAACGCTGTCCAAGGGCGAATGAGAAGTCCAATCACTGAAATCACGTATCCTTTGAGCTCAAACCAAATAGAAGAAGATCCAGAATGACTCGCAGACTATTTACATATTGGCATTTTGTGCTTCACTTTCCCATCAGGTTGTAATCAATAGTTTTGTTGGTATATGCACCTGAAATATTAATATTTATCATCAAACCGAACATAAAAAGCTTTCAGATAGACGCCAAATATTTATGCTGAGACACTCCTTTCATTAAAGAGGTTATGTCTTCGTGATCATTTGTTCAAATATGTTTTCCCGAATAAATTACATTGACTTTGTTCTTGAAGCCAGAATTGGCGCAATTAAACGGATACATCTGAAGGTGCTCTTACTTGTGTTATTTGCTTTTTTTGTATGCTGTATGCATGCTATCACCTATTAATGTAGATTCAGTGGTAGGTGCATCTAACGAATGTAAGGATAGCCCTTTTTAGGGCTAATTCTTTACTCCCCTCTATCTTTTCTAAACTTTAATCAGGGTAATATGCAAATTTTCTAAAGAGGCTACTGGGGCGTGGAGTAGCCGGAGCAGAGGCTATACGGCTCGGCCACTCCACGCCCCAGTAGCCTCTTTGATCCTCCTACCCAGACATCTGCAGCAAGCACTCATCCGTGAAGCTGGAGTTCTGCGCAGTAGCTCCGGCTTTGGAGCTGAGATTGCGCAGCAGCTGGCCTGTGTTCTGCGAATGCGCAGAACTCCGGCTTCATGGATGACTGCGCACAGCTCCTTGTAGCTGTGAGCTGAAGATGTCTAGGTAGGAGGATCAAAGAGGCTACTGGGAGTAGCCGGAGCTGAGGCTACATGGCGTGGCTACTCCCCAGTAGCCTCTTTAGAAAATTTGCATATTACCCTGATTAAAGATTAGAAAAGATAGAGGGTAGTAAAGGATTAGCCCTAAAAAGGGCTATCTTTACATTCGTTAGATGCACCTAGCACCGGATCTACCTTAATAGGTAGTTCCATGCTGGTAGGTTTCCTTTAATAATATCCACTATTACAGGGATGTGTGTTGCTTATCAAAGGCACATAAGTAAAAATGTAGTTTTGGGGGGACTCCATATTGTTAATGTATAGCATTTTGACACCATAAAGAGTCAATTATAGAGTATGACATTATCACAGGTCCTTTAGCCTCTTAACATTAGCAAACTGTACGCCATGCATATATATCTGATCAATGAAATCACAGCAGCCGACATGGGGAGGAGTAGAAGTCTGTGCAGGTTGCTGTGATTTCATTGATCAGATATATATGCTTTGGGTACAGTTTGATAATGTTAAGAGGCTAAAGGACTTGTGAAGATGTCACCCTGGTCACATGACATTATTGCTGAATGCTGAGAAAGGGATGAGCTGCTGGGGGAGGCTAAAGAACATGTGAGGATGTCAACCCAAGGAGGCCACCTCAACTTGCTATAGATATCCCTGGATACCAGGTAAAAATATAAATTTGAATACAGGCGGTCCCCTACTTAAGGACACCCGACTTACAGACAACCCATAGTTACAGACGGACCCCTCTGCCCACTGTGACCTCTGGTGAAGCTCTCTGGATGCTTTACTATAGTCCCAGACTGCAATGATCAGCTGTAAGATGTCTGTAATGAAGCTTTATTGATAATTCTTGGTCCAATTACACCAAAAATTTTGAAACTCCAATTGTCACTGGGGCAAAAGAAAAAAAATTCTCCAGAACTTCCATTATAAAATATACAGTTTCGACTTACATACAAATTCAACTTAAGAACAAACCTCCAGACCCTATCTTGTATGTAACCCGGGGACTGCCTGTATATGGGGATCTGAGGGAAACAATTATTAGCTAAAAGAAGGGTGTCAGCTAATAGGGCTCTATGAGAACCTGCCACTAGCTGTATTTGTGAAAAATGTTGTGACAGGTTCCCTTTAATATTTAAATATTGTACCATAGTATCAGAATGTGTAACCTTACTGTAGTTGATGAACCAGTTGATGATAATTACAATTTTTCTTGTACTTTCATGCATGGTATAAAAAATTGTTAAACCATTTACAAATCAATCACTTTTTACATCGCCACCCCTATTTCATCATAGATTTCAAGTTCTTGTGAACCAAGCTTACGTTCCTCTTCTTGAACCATTACGGATAGGGATGAGTGGACCTGTCAAGTTTTGGCCAAATGTAACCTACCTGAACGTAAACCCCCACTTGTAACACCTGCAAACGGTCCTGGCACCGATCGTGGGTGCTGGCATACATACGCCATGTTTATGTGTCTTGGGGAGCAAAACATCTTGGAAGAATTACATTAACAGACAACTCTGTACAATATGTAGCGTTGTCTTGCACTTTAATTTTCCACAGCGCTGCACAGAGATTGCCAAATCAGTCCCTGTCCCCATGGGGCTCACAAT
>CM033648.1:72286673-72340670 GCA_019512145.1 Engystomops pustulosus | reverse complement strand
AAATATTAAGGGGAACAGGCAATGTCCCAGATGGAAGTGGGACAGACACAGAGAACCTATGGCCCCCCTATCCTGGTTCTGCCTCGTAAATTGTGCCAAAAAGAAATATTTCCAAAGATGTATTGTGTCCAAAAGTAGGACTGATATAGGAAGGCAGTGGAACTTTGTACTATAGTGACAATACAATCAACCGGAGGTACCATCCGGTGCTAGTAGACAAAGTCAAAAGGCAGGCCACACTTACCTAAAGGCATGGTGTAAAGGGCACAGGGGCAGTCAGAGGGAGGGCCAACAGGAACACCCCGACGCGCGTTTCGCACAGATGCTTCGTCATCTTCGTCCTGACGAAGCATCTGTGCGAAACGTGCGTCGGGGTGTTCCTGTTGGTCCTCCCCGGCTTCGTGAAGTTCTGTGCATTCCGATGAACTTTAGCGTAAATGTGCCCCATTGTGGCACATTTACTTACCCGGTCACCGGAGTAGACAGAAAGTGCATTGTCCGACTATAATGCACCATGCAGCAATTTATTAAGATTGTGCGCCCGAAATCACTAATGTGTCGCCTCCCTGGTCAGCTCCAAGAGAATTCACCATTTTTTTAGTGGTGCAAGCCGTTTTAGCCCCGAAAAAGGTGTACAGTTCAGCAAACGTGCGTGTGTGACCCTTAGTAAATTAGCCCCAATATTCCATGTGGGGTCTGACCAGTGATTTGTATTAGGGTAAAACTATGTCCTTATCATGAGAATGTATTCCTCTCTTGACACATCCTATAATTTTATTTGCTTTATTATCAGCTGCCTGGCTCTGGTCACTAAATTTAAGCCATTTCTCCGCCCACTCCTCCAGTTTCCACAAATCCCTCTGTAATATTATACTATCTGCCTCAGTATTAATTACTTTACAGAGCTTAGTATCATCTGCAAATATTCAAACTCTACTGTGTAAATCCTCTATGAGCTTGTGAATACAAATATAAAAAATAAGTCAATACTGACTCTTGTGGCTCCCACTGGTAACTTTGACCCAATCTGAGAATGTCCCACTAATGACGTTTGTCTGTTTTCTATCCCTAAGCCAGTTGCTAACCCAAATACACATATTTTCCCCTATTCACAGCATATATTACAAAGTTTCTTATATTATATTATAATATATTATATATTATTTAAGATTGCAAATCTTAAATAGATGTTATGATAATTTCACTCATTATTAATTAATTTATTAATTCCATGGTGCTGTACAATCAATAAGAGGTTAGTGTAAATTAATACAAGAACAAATGCAAGTCCAAAATACAAAAGCAATAGAAATCTGAAACAGAAGGAATCTGCATCAGAGGTTCCATTTGTTTCTGCAAAAATAATGGATAAATGAATGGAAGCCCATAATAGCCCATACTAATGGGATAATAACTTACATAGTTAATGAGTTATGTAACTCTTTTCAAACATACAGGTGCTCATTTACTAAGGGCTTGGTGCTGCTTGTGATGCTCTTTAGTTGGACTGTTTATGTTCTTCAAAAGACTTGCACAGGTATTTAATAAGTGTGCGCGCTGCGGTTGTGGCACCAACGACCCTTTTGTGGTGCGGCTGGTATGGCTTAAATGCGACACAAATTAGGGGGCGTGTCATCAGATGGTCCGACTGATTCGGACTGCGCCATTTTTATTTTGAAATTGTGTCGCATGCCCTATGTTAAAGATGGTGAACTCTGTGAAACCTTAGCAGGGAAGCCGATGATTTCTGGCAATGCAGTTGCAGTGAACTCCAGCGGCAATGAAAGTAAATGTACCCCACAGAATTCTTATAACTTTACCATTTAGCACTGATACGGCAATTGTGAAGTAGTCTGGCCTTGAAAGTTTATTTAGAGGAATAATCAGTTTAAAGGGACACTGTCCGTAGCTGTAACCCCAATAAAATTCCAGAACTCTCATGTAGGGTGTGGAATATCCTTTCTAGCATTCTATCCTTATGTTATATCTCACCGCAATAAAAGAAATTTCCTCTAAAAAGTCATACGAAATAACTGGAAAAGAGCTGAGGAGAGCCTGAGATGAGTCACTATTAGAGGGTAAAGAGGGAGTATTACTGTAGATGCTCATATCTTGGGCTCTATAGCACCTAGCACTAGCACTTTTTGTATCATATTAAGGTTAAAAATCTTTTCTTTCAAATCCCATCAGGATTATGGTTTTTTGATCTACAGTTACCAATATACACTCACCGGCCACTTTATTAGGCACCCCTGTCCAACTGCTCGTTAACACTTAATTTCTAATCAGCCAATCACAGGTGCCACTCCTTTCAGCTAAGAACAGGAAACTGAGGCTACAATTTGCACAAGCTCATCGAAATTGGACAGTAGAAGATTGGAAAAACGTTGCCTGGTCTGATGAGTCTCGATTTCTGCTGCGACATTCGGATGGTAGGGTCAGAATTTGGCGTCAACAACATGAAAGCATGGATCCATCCTGCCTTGTATCAACGTTTCAGGCTGGTGGTGGTGGTGTCATGGTGTGGGGAATATTTTCTTGGCACTCTTTGGGCCCCTTGGTACCAGTTGAGCATCATTGCAACGCCACAGCCTACCTGAGTATTGTTGCTGACCATGTCCATCCCTTTATGACCACAATGTACCCAACATCTGATGGCTACTTTCAGCAGGATAATGCGCCATGACATAAAGCTGGAATCATCTCAGACTGGTTTCTTGAACATGACAATGAGGTCACTGTACTCAAATGGCCTCCACAGTTACCAGATCCCAATCCAATAGAGCATCTTTGGGATGTGGTAGAAAGGGAGATTCGCATCATGGATGTGCAGCCGACAAATCTGCGGCAACTGTGTGATGCCATCATGTCAATATGGACCAAAATCTCTGAGGAGCTTCCAGCACCTTGTTGAATCTATGCCACGAAGAATTGAGGCAGTTCGGAAGGCAAAAGGGGGTCCAACCCGTTACTAGCATGGTGTACCTAATAAAGTGGCCGGTGAGTGTATATTGTACCAATTTCTGAATTTGTTAATGGCTAGCAGCCAGTAAACTTAGGCTACATTTACACGCATGTGTGGCCACCGTACCGTAGCATAGTAGGCACACGTCAACCCACAGGAGAGGAGGAGAGGATGAGCGCTCATCTCCATAGAGATGGTGTACACCGCCATATTGCGGGGAAAAGATAGGACATGTCCTATATTTTCCCCGGGTATGGAACGGTACGGCCCTTTGCTTCATACAGCCCTGTGCGCCCATTGCCAGCCAATGGGGGATGTATATACGAAGTGTATACGTCGGCCGTATATATGTCCCCCAACGGCCATGTGAATATAGCCTTAGATTGGACACAAATTTTAACTACAGGCTGTCCCCAGGTTATGTACGCGATAGGTTCTTTAGGTTTGTTCTTAAGTTGAATTTTTATGTAAGTCAGAACTGTATACTTTTTAATTGTAACCCCAGTTAACATTTTTTTGGTCTCTGTGACAATTGGATTTTAAAAATCTCATAAGAAAATGTCAGACACCTGTGATAACTGTTCTAAAGTACAGTAAATTACCAACATCCAGAGGTCCGTTTGTAACTAGGGGTTGTCTGTAAGTCGGGTGTTCTTAAGTAGGGGACCTTAAATAAGAAAAATTCTAAATGTGATGAAATCACCACTACTTTCAGACATGTCCACCACATATGGAGCACCTTGCCCAATGCACAAGGTAGGAGACAAGTTAGGGTACCACTTACTGACTCTAACAGGGGCCATATATGTCCAGTGAGGGGAGGTAATAGAGGTCTTAGCCATGGTCACCCAATGCCTACCCTTAGCAATAGTAATACAGCAGTTTTGGCAAGGCTGCATTTCAAGATTCAAGTCCCATTGCTGTTTTCTCGTGGTGGTTAATTATAGCAATAGGGATATGCAGTACTATTAAGCAGCTACTAGTGGCCAGGGTGAAAATTACAAAAAGTATAGCTAGATATATGAGAAGAAAACATCTTGAGCAATGTCTAACATTAAAACTTGTATAAATGGGTAATTTTCTGGTGACACCCAATTTTACAATTATTTTATAGACACAAAAAAGAGCATGTATCCTATATTGGATATATTTACATATATATACTCGAGTATAAGCCGAGTTTTTCAGCACACAATTCCCCACTCGGCTTATACTCAGGTACATAAAAACAATAAACTCAGTACTCACCATTCTGTGCTCATGGAGCCGTCGCGGTCCTGGCGCCGGCCTGAAGAAAGAAGAGGCGCTGACCACGGAGCTGCCACACACATGAAGATAAAAGAGGAGCTGCCCGGGCTGTCTGAATGGTGAGTACCGAGTTTATTTTTTTTAAGGGCTGGCTATCTACTACAGGGGGCTGGCTATCTACTGGAGGGGACTGGCTGGCTATCTACTACAGGGGGCTGGCTATCTAAAAGGGTGCTGGCTGGCTATCTACTGGAGGGGACTGGCTGGCTATCTACTACAGGGGGCTGGCTATCTGACAGGGTGCTGGCTGGCTATCTACTACAGGGGGCTGGCTATCTACTACAGGGGGCACGCTGGCTGGCTATCTATCTACTACAGGGGGCTGACTGGCCGGCTATCTACTAGAGGGTCTGACTGGCTATCTACTACAGGGGGCTGGCCATCTACTACATGGGGCTGGCCGGCTGGCTATCTACTACAGGGGCCTGGCTATCTACTACGGGGGCTGGCTGGATGGCTGGCTATCTCCTACAGGGGCCTGGCTGGATATCTACTATAGGGTGCTGGCTGTCTGGCTATAGACTACAGGGGCTGGAAGGCTATATACTACAGGGGGCTGGCTGCTATATACTACAGGGGACTGGTAGGCTATATACTACAGGGACTGGCTGGCTATATACTACAGGGATGCTGTGACCAATGCATTTCCCACCCACGGCTTATACCCAAGTCAATATGTTTTTCCAGTTTTTTGTGTTAAAATTAGGTTTCTTGACTTATACTCGAGTATATACGGTATGTGCGTTCTGTCTTATTTTCTATCTTTCTAGATTTATCTAAAGGATTAGATGAGATAGAACAAGAGACTTGCTGTTCTGTGTATAATGCATTCAGAGCTAATAGCCAGCATATGTGTGTGGGAGGGGGAGTCAGTGCCGGTCTATGACAGTGTCAGGGAAGCCTTTACTGCACCAGGACTGAAGGGGAATGAATGTTGGTGTGGGACGGGCAGCTGAACATTTCCTTCACATAAATGTTAATCCTAATTCATATATGCTACTGGATCACCCGAAATTGTAGTCTACACATTAATAAGCTCTGAAACAATTATTAACCCTTTGCTGTAAAGCAGGGAGCTGTATGGTGGTAATATTTGTGTGGACAATCTATGAGTTATGTAATATGTAATTACATTGTGTGTGCACTGTCTTTTTTTTTTTTAAATGTGGCTCCTAAATAGCAGTATTATGTGTATTTTCTATGTGGCATGTGTGGTACTACACAGTAGTATTATATATGTGGGGAATGTGTGCTAATATTACTTGAGTGTACACTGTGTGGTAGTATTTTCTATGTTGGTGTGTGTGGCACTATAATCTGTGTAGGCGCTGAGTGGACATAGCATAAAATTATTATGTGTGTGTGGTAGTTATTATTGTGTGTGGTAGTATTATCAGTGTGAAAATTTTTTGGCAGTATTGTTCATCCAGGGACTGGTAGTATTTTCTGTGTGGTACAGTAGAGTTATCATTGTGAGCACTGTGTCTTAGTACTATTTATGTGAATACTGTGGGTCATTTATGACATCATAAGGCTCTGGCCTCTTGTTGTAACCGGTGAACGGCTGGCAGCATTTATTTCTATGCCAGGTCCTACCTTTAAACTTCACGCACTGCATCTCGGGTGCCGCCGGCCTTACCCTCCCCCCTTCATGCTTCCCCATGCCCCCTTGGTATTAATTCTAAAGCCTTTTATTGTAAAAACAAGAGAATAATAAGCTAAATGAAGATCAGATCTTGTCAGAGGGGGCACGCACCAGTATGTCAGTGTGCTTGGTTTATAATCCTTCATCCTGGTGGTAGATTTCCTTTAATGATTTTCTTTAACAAGATTTGTCTTCACCCCGCTCTTCTCAAAGCCCCTCATCTTCGCTCTAGTTATTGCTGTAGTATTGAAATAGAAGCTTGCAACAGCATTAGAGCGGAAGGGCTATGAAGCAGTTCAATGCAGAGAGAAAAGATGGATGTGCTCTTAGTGAATTTGGAGAAGAAACAGTCCTGCTGCTACTAATAACATACACAAAGATGATCTAGATATATCTCTACGGTGCCAATACCTACCACTGCCCACAGCTTTGTATTGTATAGCTTTATCGGTCAATTTTGAGTAGTTTATCATCTTTATGCACTCACGTGTGTCAATTCCTGCAATACTTTAAATGTCCTAAATGCAGCTTACAGTAGTTTGCAGTAGCCACGGATGATGTAAGTGCGCTAAGGGGTTAAAACTCACCGTTCCGGATCATCCTGAGACGTTCATTTGCACAGGAGAACACACAGTGCTCAAATTAAACTTTCTTCATCAGCTGTCCTCAAACAGACAATTTGGGAGTGTCTGTCCTCAGACCTGCCAAAACTGCTCCTGGCCAACTCTGCACAAAGCACAGATGAATGCGAGGATTTTTTATTATTTATCTAGATTTAACCCCCGTCTGTGCCATGGATGTTGTTTGAAAACTCGAAAATAGGCGAAGATTTTAGCTTCTAGTTTTACAGATTCATGAGCAAAATTTAGTCTGTCGAAAAAGTGGCCATCGCTACTACATGTTTAATGTTACATGTTTAACCCCCTCAGGACCAGTTTTTTTGCTTATCCATTTTCTGTTTTTTTTACTTCCCTCATTCAAAAAGTCATAATATATTTTTTTTATCCATTGCAAAGCTTGTTTTTTGTGGGACCAATAGTACTTCCTAGTGGCCTGGATATTTAGTTGCACGGCAAGAACTATGGCACAGTTGCAGTATCACTTCACAATCACTCTATGTCCACTTCATGACATCTCACATTAGTGTTCTTCATCCATGACTCCCAACCATCCTGGATTTGGCAGGACAATCCCACCAAATCCGGGATGGTTAGAAGAATGTCCCAGGCTGCCCCTCACTGCCCAGGGTTGTCCCACCTCCTGGTTCCTGTCCCAACAAACCCAGGAACAGTGAAGCACCGGTGGTTACAATATAAGGGGGGGAGGCCACTATATAAGAGGGATGGAGGAGGACAGAAGGCCAATATATAAGAGGGATGCAGGAAAAGAGGCCACTATATAAGAGGAATGGAGGACATGAGGCCACTATATAAGAGGGATGGAGGTCAGGAGACCACTATATAAGAGGTATGGAGGACAGGAGGCCACTATATAAGAGGGATGGAGGAAAGGAGGCCACTATATAAGAGGTATGGAGGACACTTCCAGCACCTTGTTGAATCTATGCCACGAAGAATTGAGGCAGTTCGGAAGGCAAAAGGGGGTCCAACCCGTTACTAGCATGGTGTACCTAATAAAGTGGCCGGTGAGTGTATTTCCAATGATGTCTTTAAGTGCCTGTATGTCCGATTCTGTAGATCACAGAACAACAAGCCTGGTGCAGTCTGAGAAATGAGATTATCTGTAATATGACACCACCAGCAGACCACCCCCAGTATCGAGATACTACAGAACCGACAAAAGGGACATCAAAGGGACGCCTCTAAATTTGATTCATCACATGCAAAGTCATCTCATTTTCACATGACTTTGGAGGAGAATGTTTTATAGGTAAAGTAGTGAGATTTCACTTTCCCTTGAGGTTTTGCCGTTGTATTCCCTAGTTTATTCAGATAAGCGTTTCATAACTTACCTAAACTCGGCAAATAGCTTACTAGAGTGAAATTTCATAACAGGTTCCCTTTATTGTACTTGTCTCTGGTAACAGATGCACTCATCACTTAATGATACTGTGCCTTACAGGACCTAAAGAATAACTTTCCACGATAATAGCAATTTGCTATAGCAAATAGTTGTGCATTTATAATCCACATTGTGGCCATAAAATATTCAGTTCGTAAAACATATTTTCAATAACATAGGGTGACACAAAGGGATTGAGCGCCACAATCCTACTAATATCCATCTAGTTAATTTGCCTCTTTGAGCCATTTGGGTTTGACATGCCTGCCCTACATACACAGGGACACCGCTGTTGGGGATGTACGAGTCTACAACAACAGTAGGTAAGCACGTTAATTAGAGGTGGTCAGAAAATGAGAACATTTTTCGACTTGCTTTTTACACTTCCCACTTTCTCCTA
Source organism: Engystomops pustulosus (assembly GCA_019512145.1). NCBI lineage: Eukaryota > Metazoa > Chordata > Amphibia > Anura > Leptodactylidae > Engystomops > Engystomops pustulosus. The sequence continues at coordinate 72,332,330 of CM033648.1, read as the reverse complement.
ATTAAGATGAAAATAAAACATTGCGCTGTCAGATCCCAACCCTTCCGGTGACCTCTTTTATTTCCCTGCTTTGATATTTGCTTTGATATTTCAATTGCCAGTATCCAGGACTTCATTGTCCTCTATAATTATGTTTGTGCCATTTGACCCACTTGTATTATATTTTAAAGGAATTTTTCTAGCAAGAAAAAAAAGTGCCATCTCCTAATGTGAAGACACTATTCTGATAGCCTCGGCTTTTTATCTCTTGCTAAAATCAGCCAGCAGGTGACAAACACACTAGCATAGATTAATTTGACCCCTAAAAATTGCATTAATTATGGCCTTGTTTTTCTAAAAGAGACAACTTATTTTTGGCTTTATGAAACCTTGAGATATCTTTCTGAGCCTTTTCCACTACAGAAAAAGAATATTTTTTTATTTTATCATAATCAACAACATTTCTATGCAAACCAGGAGAGAAAAATTAGAGATACAATTTTTAGCCAGTATAGAAGAAAGCATAGAAGAAAGTCCAGTATGGCGCAGGGTGGGTAGAGAGGAGCCAGCAGAGGTAAGTATTTTTTTGTCTGTTCTATGGGGTCTATGGTATTTGCCTGGTCTAAGCGCCTCCAGTATTTTAATCTGCCCTGTGGGTCCCCAGTAGTTGTCTAGGTGGGGTCTCCAATATTTGCCATATTCCCTGGGGGTCTCCAGTATTTGCCTGGTCTGGGGTCTCAAGTATTTCCCTTCTGTACTGAGGGTGCCTAGTATGTGATATCTGCCTTAGGGTTACTAGTATTATTCAATTTGCTGTGGAAGTTTACCGGTATTTGCCGCCTGCCCCGAGAATCTCTAGTATTTGTCATCTGCTCTGGGGGTCTCAAACATCTTAGCACAGCAGACAAATTCTCCCTAAAAAAAAATCGTAAAGATATTATTCCCTAACAAAAAGGGAGAAAATGCATTGGAAGCTGCATCAAGTTGCCCTGAGAGAAATTGACCTTATAGTCCGTTTGTAAATACACAAAATATATAGTACAACTAAATCCCTAAACAATGATCAATGATATCAGTAAACAATAATGAAGTCCTTAAAAAATAATAGAACATTGCAACTTTTAGTCCTTGAATACCTTCTGTATTCAGTTGAAATTAATCACCCTCATCCTCAAAGCTCTGCACAGTGCTGCACCTACCTACCCTTTCTCAGTCTACTGGACAGCCTGTGCTTTTCGAACCTCCAGTAATCTAAGATTACGCTCTTCCTTAATTCGGACCGCCCACTCAAGTCTCCAGGACTCCCCCAAGCTGCACCTATTCTCTAGAATGCACTACCTTGATCTATCAAGCTAGTACCTGACTACCAAACTTTCATCACCTTCATTGTCACCCATTCATCCTCATAGACTGTAAGCTCTTGCGGGCAGGGCCTTCACTTCAATTGTCTTATCTGATTCCGTTATTACTCTGTAATGTCTCATTTTGCATATGCACCCCATGATGTGTACAGCACTGCAGAATATGATGGCGCTATATAAACAACGCTTTATTATTATAATTTTATTATTTTATTGCGTAACACTCTTAAAATCCCATAAACGTCTTGATTTCTGTTACCATAATAAAGCATAATCCACGTTGTACCTATATTATTTTATTATTTATAGGTCAGGCTCAATGCCTCCATTATATCTATTAGTTAAGCCTGAGTATATTTATTAATGGCTTCCTAAAAATTTCATTCAGTGAAGTAAACCATGTAAGAAGCTAAACACTACTGGTGAACCACAGTAAATGTTAATTAGTTACATTTAGATGCATGCATTATACTAATCTCCTACCTGGACCATTGGTGAACCATGCAAAGCTGTAATTCAGAATATTAATTACACGTCAAAGAAGAAATAAAGCTGCAATTAAAATGCCTGATTATAATTCCACTTCACTTCTTGCTGCCACGGATGTCATATTCCTGATTAATAAGAGAGGTTTATGAAGGAAATATATGGGCGCCACAGTGTATAAATCAGAAACTTGTGTGTTCCAATGCAAATGTCCTAAGGCTGAATTCACACATAGATCACAACATTTACATGTCAGGGGTTTTGGCAGAATTTGTTGGTATTTTTGTAAGATTTTTCTTCTTCAACTCGATGGCCGTGTGGCCAGATGCTACAAGCAATCTCTAAAAATGTTTGGCAGACTTCATCAACATGTGGCTCTTCACCCCCTTCAGAAATGGTTTGTACCAGCCTAATTTTATTTTAATGTTACAGTATATATTTTTAAGTTTTAGATAATCCCTTAATGCCAATATATAGTCACCGAGGAAGTATATCATTTTTTCCAACACAATTCCTATCAATAAAGACAGAAAGGGGCACATTTACATGCCCGGTTACCGGAGATCACAGAAAGTGCACAGTGCCGCGATTCACTAAGATCGTGCTGACCTCTGGGACTTGAATTGGTGGGCCAATTTACAGGTTCCTTCTGTGCGTGATGTTGAGCATGACTCTCCCTAACAGAAATTAACACCAAAACAAATGGTTATAGATATTTAAGGTCTATCTCGGACAAGCCATGCTCACCCCAAAGAGGGAGCTAGAGCCCTTCCCACGAGGGACCAGTGTCAGTAACTTAAACATACAGTTTTTGGAGATCAAATACGATCCTACTTTGCTTACATTATTATTTCTGCTAATCTCCTCATCCGAAAACCTCACAACAGACTGAGAACCAGGTGGGAGTTTGTCCTGACACCCATATTCTGGAAATGTACTTGGTAACTGGCTAGGATACACCATAACCTCATAATGCCCTTATGATTTATGTTCCTTTTAAGTGTGAAAAAGTGTGAAAATCAGCCTGTCAAGTATGACCCCTTGTGGTTAAACAGCTTGTAAATAAATTGATACTGGGTGAAGGGGTTGTTCTTCATTGCAATACTATGCTCATGGTACAGATTAAGCCTGCCATGGGCCGTGGGCTGTATGAGTATTATAGCCCCTACAAGTCTGGAACTACTTCCTATATATGGAATTAGAATCAGCTTCTGCTTTTTATTTGTGGTTTCAGGACCTTTGGAGGACCTTCAAAGGTCCAGAAATAGCTCTTGTGTACATGTGTATTGAGAGCAGGAACAGATGTAAGAGGATGTCATGTGTTCAGTATTAAAATTTGATGGGTGGATTTGGTGGCTATGGGCCTCCTAGAAGGATTGAGCCCGTCCCAAACCACCTATATTATTATCCACTATTGGCTATGCCCTAATGCTTCCTTAACATAAGGTAGAAAATGGTTTAGAAATGGTTTGAAGAACAAGACTTGATTGTTGTTTGGGCTTGGCTTCTAAGGGTACATTCACAACGCATGGCGGGCATACCGCCGTGTGCTGGAGAGGAGGAGGAGGCAGCCCCTCCTCCCTCCATAGAGAATAGCGGCGCACGGCCGCACACACGCCAAAGTATAGGGCATGCTCTATCTTTTTGCGGTGTGCGGGCCGGATCGGTGCCACACATCGGTGCATCTGCGCCGCGCCGCTATTGCCGTCTATGGGGACGTACATGCGGCCGCATGTACCTCCCCGCAGACGGCCATGTGAATGTGCCCTAAGTTCCCCATATTTCAATTTTATTTGTGCTGAAAAAACATGGCAAATAAAAGAGCTGCTACCTACACAAAGCTCTGCAGGTGATTCAGACACTTTGGTTGATCGGTATATTTCTTTATGAAGCAAAGCGTCTTTCTAGCAGATCATTCTGTTTCAAGTCACAAAAAATCATTCAAATGCCAATTTTAATAGAAAACGTTACAAAATGTAAAAATTCCACTTCAATCTTATTTATAGATGGTTGTGAATCATTCTGAAGTTCCAATGACTCCTTGATGTCGGATTCTTATTAGAATGTTAGTCAGTGACCTCCATTTAGAAGACTGACATTTTAAGGCTTCGTTTGTATACACCATAATCATGTTTAACCTTTCCCAAAGTTGCTTTAAAATGCATTATCATTTTAATTTTTTCACACAAATGTTTCCAGAAGGTTAAGAAGTCACAATATTGATGGCTCTGCCCAGTGATCTTCTCTGTCAGCCTCATGAATGACAATGGTGCCGGCACGGTGCCGCTCGTCATCAGCTCTTTATTTATACTCGGGGACGATTTCTAAATGCTTGGATTAGCATATATGAAAGTCATTTGCAAATGTTTGCTTTAAACACATCCATTATTTTTTCTGGAGTCGGAAGACTACAAATTTTCTGTATTGATGTAACACATTAAAGAAATAGTATGATGTATGGTAAGTCTCTATATATTTAAGTATTGCCGCACCAAATATAAAGCAAAGAAGCTAAACTAACCCTATAGTCAGGGCTGGCGTTAGCTTCAGGCATACCAGGGCAAGTGCCAGGGGCCCAGAGCTGCTAAGGGGGGGGGGCACAAGGCTGTGCGTAAGGAATCCATGGAGGTGAGGGGGGGCTGCATCTAATGAATCCATAGGGTGTGAGGAGGGCTTATATAGAATATCCATGAGGGGGCTGTTTGGGATGATCCACTAGGGAAAATGTTAGGGAACATGAGACTGAATTATTAATTCCACCATGTGAGTTCACTGCAAAGGGGCCTACTGAGGCTCTGTTGTCCAAGGGCCTACTGCAACTTGGAGCCGACCCTGCCTTTAGTGCTCAGTTTCACACTTTCATAGTAGGTTAATGGTTTAGTAAACACATAGTTTACTAAACGTTGTGATGTAGCAGTCTCAGATGCTGCTGGGCTTCAACTCTATTATCGCCATAGGTACATTTTTAACGTCCCGACATTCATCTTTAGCGCCTCAACATAAACATTGCTATGTGAAAATTTCTATGCTTTTGCCCAGTTTTCTACCTGTTTATAATGTTTTAACGCTGTTCTTATGTGTTCATACACTTTTGCAATGGAATTTGGCACTGCAACTTCTAGCTTAAAAGGCAGAACCTGTATGTGAGAATAGCCGGTCATAACACAGGTTATAAAAAGGGCCCCAGCTCAGACATGTGCTCAGTCATGTGAGCAGAAAATTGTCTTTTTTTGACAATGAAGAGTCAGACTCAGAGGTTAGAGGTGGAAGGTCAATTCAGATACCTACATCTTGAGTTCTCAGACAGACAGACAGAACCATGGTTCTGAATATCCCCCAACTTTCCTGGGAGCGAAACAGAGATAAAGGATGTGGCGCAGCCTGCAGCAAAACTTACCCCACCCCCTAGCATTTCTGTACAGTAATATGCTCACCCTAATGCCTTCTTAGTGGCCCCCACATAGTATGATACCTATTAAGGTGCACTCACACTGTAAAATACCCCTCACCCTGTATATGCTGATTTTAATTAATTTGTTCCCTTCCCTCCACTTATGATGCCATACCTGTTTTTATACCCCTTCCTCCTCCATACAATGTGCCCCCCCCTTTCCTCCATATATTGTGCCCTTGCCCCTTCTCCATATGTTGAGGCCCCCTCCTCCTCAATATGTTGTTATGTCATGCCCCCCTCCTTCATGTTTGTTTTGTCAGTCTTGCTTTGTGTTGCCCTTTGGTGTAGGGAGGTAATATCTTCTAGTTGTCTAACCCTTACTTAGGGGGGCTGGACAATAGGAAGGGACAGCTGAGAAGTAGGTTTAGCATCAGTCCATTGTCTATGTCACCTGTCTGTTCCCCAGGCCTGCATAACATCATATCAGGATTTTTGTTCGAAAAGTTCGAAAATAAGTTCGGGAAGTTAAAGGAAATCTATCATCAAAATCCAGCATGATAAACCAGGGACACTTACTCATAGATCCAGACACTGTGACAGTGGCAATCTTTTTATATTTGTTATCCAAGACTTCCTTTCTTCTGAAATAAACATTTAAAATTATGCTAATGAGCCGGAGGAGCTCTGGGGTATGTTTCCAGAGCCGATCAGTGAAGTCTTTTCACTCATTGTTACAATATGCAGAGCAGGTCTCCCCTCCCCTTGATTACAAATGCAGAGGGAGGAGGGAGAGAGCAGGGGGAGGGGGAAACATGTTCTGCTCATTGTAACAGCCTGCGATGCTGCAGCACTCAGGGGCTCTAAAACACCCACCAAAGCCGCTGTAGCTCATTGGCTTAATTTTAAAAGTTTATTTTAGAAGAAAGGAGGCCATCGATAACAAATCTAAGAAGATTACCACAGTTATGGTGCCTGGATCTATGAGTAAGTGTTTCTTGTTTATTATGATGGATTTTGATGGTAGATTTCCTTTAAATAAAAAGGCAGACATTGGATACTTATCTGCAGCTTGCATTCCCAACTATGAATTTAACTACTCACAGAACCACCAGTATTGGATTATAATGTAGGCAGTTTGGGCAGTAGCCCGGGGCCCAAGCCTTCTAGGGGGCCCATGGTCTCCCAAACCACCCACCAAATTTTATACTCAGAAGGATATTCACCCAAGCTATGGACCAGATATATGAATTCCTCATATATCTGGTCCTGCTCTCGATACACAAGAGCCATTGAATATCCACCAAAGGTCCTGAATCCACAGATTGAAAGCAGGCAGAGGGAAAGCATCCTCCATTCTCCAAGAAGTTTGATTCTAGTTCCAGACTTGTCGGGTTATAATATTCATACAGCCCAGGGTCTTACTCTGCCCCTGAGAACCACAAGCCTGAGGAAAATTGAAAGATAAAATTCTCTTCTCCGCAGTTGGTATAGAACCCAAGATACATGTATCTAAAGTGACGCGCCCCCTCACAGACTCTGAGCCTGACTCATCTCTGGCAAAAGATGACAGCTTTATGACTTTTTAATATTTCCTTAAAAGGAGCTGTGTGACGGCTTGTTATTTGCATAACAAATTGCACTTTATAGTGATGGTAATATTCCATGCCGTGTACTGGGAAGCCGGAAGAAAATTCCAAATGCAGTGAAATTGGTGAAAAAAATGCATTTGTGCCGTTTTCTTGTGGGCTTGGATTTTACGGCTTTCACTGTGCGCCACAAATTACATGTCTACTATATTCTTTGGGTCGGTAAGATCATGGGGATACCGGATTTATATAGGTTTTATAATGTTTTCATACATTTACCAAAATTAAAACCTCCTAACATGTTTATGATTTTTACTATTTATTTATGTTTAATTCAGTTCTATTGAAAGGCCGGGTGATTTAAATTTTTAGTTTTTTTTTTAGTTATCTTAACTTTATTTTTATTTTACTATTTTTCAGACCTCCTAGGGTACTTTAACCTTAGGTTATGTAATTGATCCTAACATTTACTGCCATAGTACAGTATGGCAGTATATGGGGATTTTACTGATCATGCATTACATTATGCCACTGGCACAATGTAACTAATGATCAGATGCTATACAGCCTTGGGTCTTACAAGGTTAGCAACAGATCGTCACTTCCCCATTGACGTTATGCTTTGCTGGTGGTGATCACAGGGTTAATACCGGCGATCGGTGCTAGCTCCGATCACGGGTGTTACTGGCAGGTATTTGCTGCAATATGCAGCAAACACTCACCATGTAGAGAGACGGCTCAGCCTGTGAGCACTCTCTGAGCAGCCGGTGTGTGTCTAATAGATACGTCACACATCGTTAAGGGGTTAATGGACTGTATCTGCCATTAAAAATATGAGCCTAGATATTATAGACGACTGTAACTGCAAAGTTTAAATAAAGCCATCAACTTGCCCATTGAATCGCCCCTACAGACCCCTGGTCCTTATTTTCATCATTTTTTTGCTTTTCTATGATTAATGAAAGAGGTTCAAGAAACACTGGGGCAGATTTACTTACCCGGTCCATTCGTGATCCAGCGGCGCGTTCTCTGCGTTGGATTCGGGTCCGGCCGGGATTCATTAAGGTAGTTCCTCCGCCGTCCACCAGGTGGCGCTGCTGCGCTGAAAAGCATCGGAACGCGCTGGAGTTCACCGAGCCGGGCTGAGTGAAGGTAAGTGCAAGCTCCGCAACATTTTATTTTTTTTTTAATGCGGCGGTTTTTCCGAATCCGTTGGGTTTTCGTTCGGCCACGCCCCCGATTTCCGTTGCGTGCATGCCAGCGCCGATGCGCCACAATCCGATCGTGTGCGCCAAAATCCAGGGGCAAAACGGAAAAATTCGGGTAACACGTCGGAAAAAACGCGATTCGGGCACTTGGTAAATGACCCTCACTGTTTAGGTTTCATTTAATTCAGATCAGCGACAAAAAGGTAATGGAGCACTTTTGGGATGGACATGTTTGACAACCACCTACAAATAAACCACAGACGGACAGTAGGTAGAATGAGGTTTTTACTGGCTTCATACAGCTTTGAGTTTATATTGTAACACAAATGTTCACGATTCAGGTTTAGTGGCTTCATAAGCCTATTCAATGTCCTGTCAATGAGCCGACCTCATGTAAAATTAATGCTGATCTTTTCCAGATGTATCATATTAAAAATCTACGAGGAGCCATATTATAACTGTGTGTTCCAAACACTGAGGGGTTTTTTTGTGATTTCATCTAAATTGAGCGGCATGTCTAGTGGAATATGGGAATAATATAGACTGGAGCAGAAATCCACATTAATACCTGGCAGTAAACCAGCGTGAAATGCATCAGCCTTATTGGGATAATAAATATGTAGCAGCATCTGGCTTTTTTTTTGTGCAACTTATTTGTGCAATTTTTAAAGTTTTGGGCTATAATTCTATTTTAAGCAGAAGGATTCATGCAATGTGTTAGTAAACATGACTTGTATATGTCTATGGACTCGTCAATCATCATAGTATACCTAAGCATCAAAATATTAAAAAAAGTAAACATTCTTTTTTTTAGAAACTTTGAAGAAATTTACAATTTCTGTTGTCCTGGGATCCGACCTCAGATCTTCTGAATATGGTCAGGCAGAGCAGATTCTTCTCAATCAATCAATATTGAGAATAGCTTCTCCTGTCTGCACACTGCAGTGAACTCTTTTTTGCTCCCTCCTTTACAACACAAGCTCACACACAGACACTTCCTGCCGACAAGCAGCGCACGACAAGTTGGGCACTTACTCTACAAACTACAGATAACATAAGGTCTTTATCCATGGGAAGGAGGTAAAGCAGAGCTGACTCTGTGTGTGTTATAGGTGAGATAGCAGAGCTGGAGTGTGTCATTGAGTATTATGTACATCTCATGGATCTCTCATCTCTCTTTTCCTATGTGTCAGATACTAGTAGTATGTTCAGAAGCTAAATAAAAGTGCAGATAAACCTATACCCTGATAATCCACATAAAAAAACACTGAAAAAAACCCCTGAATCAATAAATAGTGAGCGAAATATACATGAAAAATGCACATAAAAACTGTGGGTACCAGATTTGGATTTTCATGCAGATTTTCCTCAACGTGTGCAGCCTTAAAGGGGAGATTCTCCTCTTATGTATATAACTGTGTTTCTAGGTGCCACAGTTCAGAAGTTATAGCCATGGAAAGTGTTCCCCTGCCACAACGTCTTTACACGTACTATCTGCAGTTAGTGATATTAGGGCGTATATAGCTTAATGGGGTTAAGTAGTAGAAAACGCCCAATTGTGGATTGCTTTGTCCCACAGTGTCTTGTAGGAGACACTTTATATTAGGTTTATGCATCATAGAAACATCAAGCCATTACACAACCCATGTTTGGCAGCACACTTAAAGGGATCCTCCATATGTTACATTTAAATTGCAGGATTCAAGATTTCTGCATTCTGCAGGTTCCCAACAGGCTTTATATATTATACTAAAGATCCATACAGAGCAAATCCATTATACTGAACCAGTATAATAGACCTAGTAAAAATAAGACATTTTTTAAATTTTTTTCTGGCATCACTGCTATGGTAGTGTAATGATTGTATTGTGATTGCTTATACGTCATGAAGACTCAGCAGTGGTTTTGTAAGATTGCACATGACCTTTCCTATAAAATATCATTCGGCAGAGTTGATATAAGCTCGGCAGTGTTATTCATTCTGAATGTTTTAGTTAAACATTAGTCCTTTATGCAATTAAATTCATGAACTTTCTAACCAGCTGTCCAAGTCTCTGGAGAGTGTATTTTGGCAGACGAGCCTTCATACAATGCAATATTGTGTGTTAATCAAGTACATCTGAAATCCACATAATAACATTCAGACCGCCGCTACCATAAGCGAAGCATTGATGAACGGACTCATATGCAAATGACATATTGCTTAAAATGTTCAGACAGCGCTATGCCTGGAATATGAATATAGTACAAAGCAAGTAAACGGTTCTGTAACACACAGTCTTTAAAGTAGAAATTTCATTGATGCTTCAATCCTTTAGGCCACTGGTCCCCAATCTTTTTTTTTGTCCAGGGATCGGCTATGAGAATAAATTTTTCCCAGGGACTGGTGGGTGGGGGGATGTGGTCTGTTGTAACTCCCTGTGCACCTAGCTTATATTGTCCCATTTCCTGAAGAAGTCCCCCCCACTTATATTGTCTCCTTTTCTGTTTGATGCCTCCCCTGCTTCCATTGTTGTCTTTCCTGTAGCATGCCACGCTCAAATGTCCCCTTTGCTGCAGCTGTCCCCCTACTTAAATGTCCCCTTTCCTGCAGTATTCCCCCCTCCTTCAATGCCGCCTTTCCTGCAGCATGCCCCTTTCTTGCAGCGTGCCCCCCGCTCCAATGCCCTCTTTCCTGCAGTCTGCCCCCTCCTTCAATGCCCTCTTTCCTGCAAAATGCCCCCTCCTTCAATGCCCTCTTTCCTGCAGCATGCCGCCCTCCATTAATGCCCCCTTTCTTCAATGCAGCATGCCCCCTTCCCTCAATGTCCCCTTTCCTGGATGAACTGAAAGATAAAAATCCAATACTCATCTTCCTCATTCCCCCACTTCTCTTCTTTCACTTCTCTTCCACATTAATGTACAGTTCTAATGTCAATAGAGCCATGTATTAACCCAGAAGAGAAGTGATAGAAGAGAAGGCAGCTGCGGGGGGAACGGGGAAGGTGAGTATTTGGTTTTTTAATTTCTTTGAGTTTTTTTGAGTTCAGCTGCGGCCCAGGACCAGGTGCTTCAGGGCCTGGACTTGGGCCGCGGCCCGGTGGTTGGGGAACACTGCTTTAGGCAACTTTCCTACTGTCATGTTTTAGTACAGAATATTGTCCAATGCGGAGGCAAGGACTTCTAGCATTATATGATGCCAGGAGTACAAATCATTGCTGGAGGTCCTTCTGTTTATTATACCTACAGGGCAGTATCCAACATGGAGATTGGTTCAGGTGGTCATGGGCCCCCTTGAAGCCTTCAGCCCCGGGAAGCCACCCAAACCACCTGTACTGTAATCCACTACTGCACAGGTGAAATTCTTTGACACAAAATGGATACAACACGTCCACATGGATGTCAAGAAGAGGTTTATAACTTTTCAACAAACTTTGCATCATTCAATGGAAGAAGTGACTACAAGAAACTTTGAATCAATGCAAAGAGATCCTATATTTACTTACATTGAATTATCCTCTTCCATTTAATTTGAGTTTTATTCTAAAATATTTTCTACATTTCCTCTTGCTAGCAAGACAGATAGAATCGCCCTTTGTAATCAGATAACATACATATTCTATGCAATAGGGGATGTGAACAGCAGCCAGGCCTCCAGCCACCAGCACAGAGAGAGCTACAAATTTAGATATGCAGATAAATCAATATTTTGTGGTGGTCATGAATAAGATTTCACAAGACAATTCTCTATCTATGAGCTTGTGGCTCCTCATTATGGTTGTTGCCATTATGATATCTAGGATCCTAAATTTCATCATGAAACAAATCATAAATCATTGACAACAATCTCAGTAGTGATTCCTGATAGAAGACTACACTCAGTGTAATAAGCAGAATGTGCAACACCCCTGCCAAATAGCGCCCTCTCCATGTCAGGAGCTGTTAGGTAGACTGGTCACCTCTCTAGGAGGTCTCTAAGTACTGGAGAGCTTAGTAATGGCAGCTGTAACCATGCCTGGGAAGGCAACAGTTAACAATGCCAAATGTTATGGTCAAATTATGTTCTTGTAAAGCAAGCTGGAAGCTGATTGGAGAAGTGATACCCCCTGACCAATGGAGTATATAAACCCTTGGTGGGCAGGAGCACATGGTCTGTCAGGCCTCATGTAATACACTCCATCTTGGAGCAGATGTTAGCTCCAGTGAGAACCCTATGTCAGTGCTGCAACAGCCAGTGTCCTAATACCAGGAACGACAGATGTCTCAAGCCACTGGCTAGCACCCAGGGCAAGTCTGGAGACTTAAGCCCCAGAGCTGAGATCCACCACCTGGACTCGGCACCATCTCTATCAGCCCAGCCTGAAGCTACTACCAGGCTTCATGTAACCTTCCTGTGGACCAGCTCTCCATGACTCTTCCAGCTTGCCAAATCTGATGCTAAAGTAGCTGTTAATTGTTTGGCCATTGCCTGCTTTTGAATACAGAACTGTAAGTTGATATGCACAATGTTGCCAGCATCTGATCATTGGATTCAGGGTGCTTCCCCATCCATCAACCAGGGATTCATCCTACAGACACCTCAGGGGTTACCCCAGGGAGAAACTACTGCATCAGCCTCTCCCTCCATATTTCTTGCACACAACACATGCCGGAGACCTGCCAGATTGTAGGACAGCCCTCCGGTCCTCATACCAAGCACTGTGACCATAGCATGTCCAAGGCTGCAATAGCCAGCCACTCCAGTATTTTGGGCTCCAGCTGCTTCCAGGCCACAAGAAAAGGAAATGCCCCGGAGGGGGATGTTGCACATGGACTTTCCCACCAGTGTACCAGAGGATTCTCCAATGGTCCCAGGCCCTAACCTTATAGTGGACTGCATAGATACAGCAGAAGACACCCTAATTTGGAGGCTACTACTGGGTCTATTTTCTAGGGTTAATGCTGGATGGTTTTCCATACAACTAATTTTAACAAGTCCAACACTGGTCAAAAGGAAAATGGAGCATTTACTTGTCAGAGAGAATATTCACATTTTGCTGAACATTTTTGAACATTGTGGAAACACTGAAGAAATCTCGCATTATCGTGTGGCTGGAAAGTGAGTAAACAGCTGCACTGAGTAAGTGAAATAACATAAGTGTAAAGTGCCGTCTGGTCCTGATTATGTAATGTTGATGCGGGGCAACCTCATTGCAAGCTTTCAGTCCAAAATGATTTACTCATATTTGGATTCAGCTCCAGGAACTGACTTTTATTACTTAATCCTGAACTGAAACATTGTTGTAAGCAAATACGAAAATACTGCGCATACACCCAGGTCACAATCCTGATTGCTCCTCCACCTCCTAATTTTTAAAAAATGTACATTATGTAAACTTGAAAATCCAGATGTAACATTACAAAAACCCAAGGGGCGAATATATCATTAGGGGAATTTTGACTGTTAGCTGTGGCTGTTTAGCTGGAGTCTGTGTTCCTGCGTATATATGTAAGTGCAGACATATTAAATGTTCAAGTATAATATTTAGGCCCTACGATGTTCCTGTACTTTAAACCATACCTTAAAGGTGTTTGCCCGTTAAAGAAAGTTCTCAAATTTTAATACCCTAGTGAAGTTTACACAATAAAACTCACTTATTTTACATTTTTATTTTTTTGTTGTTTAAGCTCATATAACTCAGTGATGGTCAGTTTGAAATTCCAGAGTGCAGGCGTGGACTGTCTAACCAGACACTTCATGATCCCTCTCTGCTTTGAGATACTGTGTGCTGACAAAGTGCTTAGATTATCGGGGTCCAGGGCTTATGTGCACTTTTATTTAGCTTCTGAACATTTTAGATGAGAGATACCATGAGATATAACACACAATTACACACTCCAGCGCTGCTACATTTCAACTATAACACACAGAGAGTATGTCCCTCCCCTGGATAAAGACCTTATCTTATCTGTAGCTAGTAGAGTAAGTCTCTGCATGCTGCTTGCCAGCAGGAAGTATCTGTGTGAGATGGTTTTGTAATGCGGGGGGCGGAGGCAGAGAGCACTGCTATTCATGAGAAGAATCTGCCAGACGATAAAAATCAGAAGATTTAGGGTCGGATCCTGGGAAAGACAAAATTGTGTACACGAGGACTGATAGAGACAGGTTGGAATTATATACGTGAAGTGCTGTCATTTTTTAAAAATAACTTTGAGGAAGAGAATGTGTTATTTTGTCATCCTGAATATATTTAAGAATCTTTTGAATCTAATTTTTTTTAATTAAAAAAATGAATAGAGACATGATAATAGTACATTTTGTAATATACTTCATTAAGCCTCTTTTTTGCTTCTTCTCCTTTAGTGTGCAGTATATCTGAAGTCCTGTATACAGCATAGAGATGAGGAAAACAGGCTCAAGATGAACTATTTCTATACTTAGAGCATATTTTATTTGATAATTCAGCTGTGTTAAGAGATAAAACTATCCAGGTACTTTCTGTGAAGGGTTTAAAGGGAAAGTCCCATTTCGGCAAATTTATGTTATTGCTTGTAATATGAAAAATTATACATTTTTCCAATATACTTCCTGTATCAATTTCTCATGTTTTTTTGATCTCTGCTTGCTGTCCTTCTATAGAAAAACCTATTGTTTTGAGTACAAGGCTAGGGTGGGAAATGCATTAATCACAGCCTCCACCCTGTATATAGATATGAAGCCCTTGCCCATCGAGCCCATGCACTCTAGTATATAGCCAACCCATGCCCCTAGTATATAACCAGCCTGCCTATACCCCCAGCATATAGCCAGCCAGCCCATGTCCCCCTGTATATAGCCCCCTAGTATATAGCCAGCCTGCCCATGCCCCCAGTATATAGCCAGCCTGCCCTTGCCCCAGTATATAGCTAGCCAGCCCATGCCCCCCAGTATATAGCCAGCCTTCCCATGCCCCCAGTATATAGCCAGCCTACCCATACCCTGCAATATATAGCTACCAAGCCAATGCTCCCTAGTATATAGCCACCTCCCAGCCTTTAAAAAGTACTGTACTCTGTATTTACTTTGCTGCCATCGGCACACACACTCAGCTTATACTCGAGTATATACGGAAGTTATCTCCATTCAACAAGAGAGGGGATAACAAGGTGATCAGGAAGGGTCTGACTGCTGGGACTCCTATGAGAATGGGATCATCCACGTAACTTACAATATTTTAGCATTATTTCATTTTGACCAGATCCACTAAGTCTTTTGCCCTGCTTCTCTGAGTCTGTTTTAGGTGATATAAGGATTAAGTATCTTGAATTTTCAGTTTTTATGGCTCCCTCCTACAATAAAACAGCTAACGTTGCTGTGTGTTTAAGGGAAGTCCCCCTTGCTGGACTAGAGAAATGTGTATAGCCATTAGAGTGTTCCCTATTCTGGTGATTTGAACCTAGATTTAATGGCGCATACTTACTAACAACAGTGAAAACTGCACTAAATGCTTGTGTATAGTGCAGGGGGCGCCAGATGGAGGTATTCAAGTTACCTGTCCGCTCCACCATCCAGCAGCTGCCAGACAAAGTAAGTCTTCCCTGTCATCTTGTAGGGTCGCTCAGGGTCCGTCAGTTAGGTTCCTGGTAGTGGGTTCGCCCTTATCAGGGCGGTTCATCTGCTTTAGGCAGGGCCTTAGCCCGCAGGGACGTCGCAGGGTGAGTTCGCCACCACTTACCCAGTTTGACAGATAGCGCCAAGCCTGGTTCTGGTTGCGCGTTTGCTGGACAGGTGCTGACACAAACTCTTTAAGCTCCATTTTGTGATGATAACATTGAGTTCTGTTGTATTCATTTATTTATAGCATTATGGGTTTTTGTATCAGACTTTCATATTCCTGGAATACCCCTTTAAATTTTTTGCTAAATTATGCCAATTAAGCAATAGCAGAAAGATCAGTGGCAGTAAGTCCTGGGTCACATAGTGGCCTCTATTGGGTCGATGAGGTCAATAAACGTTCCCTTAACTGTGTAATAATGTATCCATTCTACATTATGGGAAATGTCACCAGAAAATGACCTATCATACTTAACAAAAGGTACTACTTTCACTATGGCAGCGAAGCCTTTTTCTTAATTTCTCATTGTGTTCTGTGTCATCTGTGTCTGATGTCGCCTAATTTACATCACAAATAGGATTACAATAGAAGATCAGATCTGTATAGAAAACACAGCATTACATCACGCCAGGGGTGGATTAACACTGTCATGGGCCCTGGGTTGTAACGAATATTATAGCCCCTACAAGTCTGGAAGTCACTTCCTTCATATGGTACTAGGAGGGAATGGAGGATGTGTCCCGTCTACCTGCTTTCAATCTGCAGTTGCAGAACTGTAAGAGAACCTTAAAAGGTTTTGAAATGGCTCTTGTGTTCATGTGTATTGAGACCAGGAACAGATGTACAAGTATCTTATGTGTGAATGTCCTTCTCAGTATAAAATATGGTGAATGATTTGGGTGGCCTTGGACTCCAATTAGCTGGGGAACCTGGTGGTGGGATCCCCAGGTATAATGAGAACATGGGTTCGATGTTCCCTAAATGAATGGAGCTGTAGATCAGACATATGCACCGCCGCCCCTTTCACTCTCTAGTACCGTGCTCAGTTATCTGTGTCAGCCACATAGAGATGAATGGAGCAGCAGGTGCGTGTATGACCAGCCGCTTTTTACTTTGAGGAAACAACAGACTGGCAATTTCGTTATCTACGGAGGTCTCACATCACAGGGAACTGCACTTATCAGGAAGTTATCTGCTACGATGTGAATAGGTGATAACTTTCTCTGACTGGACAACCCCTTTAATGCTGTATGCATAGTGCTAGCCCCCATAATCATGCACAGAAAATAGAATTAGAAAAACTGTTCATTTAGGTAATAGTACAGTAAATAAGGGATTTGTTTCTGGTTGTAATAAATAGAAAAGATACAATGGGCCACATTTATCAAAAACAGTGCAAACTGTACTATGTGCAGTTTGCCTGTGAAGTGTCCAGGGGGCGCCAGATTCATCAAAACTGGTGCCCGATCTTCATGAATCTGGCGCCCCCTGCACTTCTGTGGAAGTCTGCACTTTGTTAATGCTGCAGAATTTTAGAGAACGTCGGACAGAACTGTGGTGCATGCACCGACTAAGCAGTAACAGCTCCTTTAGGTGCACATTTTTCTGTCTTGTCGGACACAGTGCAGCCCCGACTCAAAACTGGCGCAGACACTTTATAAATACATGTGCAAGCAGTTGGCACTTTCTTTTCAGTGAAAAGTCAGACAGAAAACTGGCGCAAACACTTTAATTAATGTGGCCCAATGTGTTGTGCAATTTTAAACTCCAATTGTCACTGGGGCAAAAAATTTTTTTCTGGAACTGCAATTATAAAATATACAGTTTTGATTTACATACAATTCTGATCTATCAAAATGTTAAAACAGTTTTTCCTGGTGGTAAACCCTGTACCAGAACATAGCAGTCATAGCATGTCCGAATCAGCACTTTCATGTCATTTTACAACCATAAAATTTTGTATAAAAAGTAATCAAAAAGTCATACAGTCCCCAAAATGGTAACAATGAAAACGTCAGCTCGCCTCGCATAAAATGACACCTTACTTAGCACCATACACCAGCAGTTATTACCGGCAAACAGATTAACAATTTTTTTGTACAAACAGTTTTTATTTTTTTAACATCTATTAAAACATAAAAAAACGTATTCAAATGTGGTATCCTCGTGATGGTGCCAATGTGACAAATACATGGGAGGTATCATTTGGAATGCACAGTGAAAGCCGTAAAAACAATGTACACAGGAAAATGGCGCAACTGTGTTTTTTTTCTACCATTTTAATGTGTTTGAAATTTTTTACCAGCTTTCAAATACACGGCATCAGTGGTGTAACTAGAAGCTGATGGGCCCCAGTGCAAAGTCTGTGCCAGGGCCCGACTATAATGTATGGTTTATAGTAATAGACTTCTCATATAGGAAAGTGTCACCATAAGGGCCCCCTAAACCTCTTGGGCCCGGGTGCGACCGCAACCTCTGCACCCCCCCAAGATACGCGTTAACCAAAAAGAACCTCAAAAGAAGGAGGGGTCATCACCCAATGTACCCACTCGCTCGGCTCAGGGAGCCACTACTATGCACCAAAAGAAGAGGGCGGGAGTATAATGATCATATAGACAAAATGTAAAATTTCAAATTTTTTATTTAATACAATAACATAAAAAATATATGTGAATGTACAAATTACAAAAACAAATTATCGTATGGAGAAACCAGAAACCATATCACATGAGAGTATGACTGGCTGTAGAGTGGGTGGATATAGAAGCTACCGCAGCGTGTGTGTGCACCTGGTAAGGGACTAACGCCAAAAAAGGCCTATGTGGACAATACCAGTTATAACATGTCCTCATAGATATACTGATAGTATTGGCAAACACAAGGGATCCAAGTATATGGTGGTACTGCCAGGGGTGAAGATATAAGTGATCACCAACAAGGATACAATACAGGGTTAACGGACTGAGAATCAGGCAGTGAGGAGAGCAACATATAAGAGAATCTTTCCCACTATAAAGGCATTAGTCAAACCCATGTATACCTTGTGTCATCTTGCCAGGGAGAAGCACAGACACGCCGCGGTCCAAGAACCTCGACGTACGTTTCACCCTGCGGCTTCGTCAGGAGGCGTATAATGAAAATGAGGGCGGAAGTATATATACTCTAAATTGATTGACAAATATATTGTACCTGTGTTAGGACTCCGCGGCGCACTTCCGCTGTGATGTCGGGATCCCGTCACGTGACCGCGCACATGATCGGAGCTCGAACCGGCCCCTGGATGATGTCACCAGGAGTATCCTGGCAACGATGGTGAGTGGCGCGGCCACCGGACGGGATCACAGACAGCGCACGCGCGGAGCGCGCTCATCTCATACTCAGGTAAATGTTGTCTTAATGCCGGTATACAACAGCTTTCAAAGAATTTATGACAAAAAACACAAACATAAAGAAAAATATACCAATAACTCTTACAGAAGGGAGTAGACATTATATATACTGAAAATATTAAACTTTTTATACAATATAGTATTTTGAGCAATTAAGTATAAAAAAGAGAACCAAGAAAATAATTCATTAATTAAAGTGCATTAAGTGCATGACGTGCCAGTATACATAAACCGTTGTGTATACATGTGATGGTATAGTACAAAAAAGTGTGATCAATTTGATACAGTCAGAGCAAGGTGCAATTGTGCATTGACAATAGTGCTGCATTTAAACAACCGTACATTAATTCACAAAGAGTAATAGTACATACATTTATCATAAAAAGATGTCATATGGTATCATCATCATGTGCAAACCATAACAATTTGACTAAAGTGCATAAGTGCAAAAAGTCATAATAAAATAACTAAAGTGCAATAGTGACATATAAAAAAGAGGGAAAAAAAGTGACATTAGTGAAATATTACAGTTTGCATCTGCTAGTGTGCAGAGCAAAAGAAAAAATAATATATACCGAAAAGAGCTCAGCTGTTGGACAAAGTTATTGCTGTAAGAGTTTGATATGATGATGTATGTTAAACTTCTTCCAATTGGTGCCGATGGTGTATGTATATATATCAATTTCCAGCCCGTTTTGGATTCAATCTAGATTAGTACATCATTGAAATGAAATTTTTCATTGTCCGGCTTGGAAAATATACAAAAGAACAACCTAAAGCAGAAGATTTAGACAACCTGCAATCAGACAAACAGAGATTGTATATACTTCCGAAAAAAACAATACATATATTGCATATTAAAAATTATTATTATAAAACATAACACTATTCAAGGAATGAAGCGATAAGGATGAGTGATCTTTGACAGAAACTCACAGAAAAGATCTGAAGCTCACGGATTCATTAAGGCCCGAGGGAGAGTGTGTATTAAGAGTTACTATCCATTTAGTCTCTTTTTGTAGAAGGACCCGTTTGAGATCTCCCCCTCGACAACCCATGTATGCTCTATCAATACCCCGAACCTTGAAACCTTTTGGGTTGCAGGAATGATGTTCACGAAAGTGTCGGGGTATGGTGTCCAGCAAATCTATGCGTTCAGCCTGGGAAGCCCTCGAAATGAGACTGATGTGCTCCAACACTCTCACTTTTAGGGCTCGGGTGGTCATGCCCACATAAAGATAATTACAGGGGCATTCTGCCAAGTAAATGACACCCACCGTATTACATGTGATATTGTGTACGATTTTGTATTCTTTATTCCGTGCCGAGTTGGAAAAGGTGGTACATCTTACGATGTTCTTACACGCTGCACAATGTCCACATGTATATGTCCCCCATTTCGGTCCTCGAGTACCAAATGTGTTTTGTTTGGGAGGTATGTAGTGACTAGCTGTCAGGATGTCACCCAGATTTTTAGATCTCCGCCAGGTCACTGAAGGGGATGGTAGTAAATGGGGGGTCAGGTCAGGATCAGTGAGTAGTACTGGCCAGTGTTTGCGCAAAATGTCTTTCACCAGAGTCCAGTCTGAGCTGAATGTGGTAATGAATCTCACTTGTGTGTCGTGAGTTCTGGTTGCTTGTGATGTATGCGTTTTACTTACCAGTAGGGAATCTCTTGGTGTATTTTGTGCTCTTCTGAGTCCTTTTTTAAGATACGCCCCTGCACGGCATGGAATATGAAATGCCATCACTTACCATCAATTACAGCGCAAGCCGCAATAAGAGAGAACCTTAGTAAGCTGCGCTTTTGTTTCCCAATTACTCCAGGAAGGATAGAAAGTAAAGCAATTTCCGGGGTCCCAGCAATCTGAGTACTGGTGAGCTGGGTCGGCGCCAGAACTGGGCATACCTGGGCAAGATCTGATGGGGAGGCTCTCATAAATGAGGGGGGATGTTTTTTTTCCCTTTTTTTGAAGGGGGGGGGGGGGGCTTTATATAAAATGACCATGAAGGGGCTGGTATGGTAAATATTTTAGTTTCTGAATTTTTGATGCCATCATGTGATTTCACTGAAAAGGGGCCCATTGAAGCTCTGTTTCCAGGGGCCTATTGAAACCTGGCCCTGAGAGACCGGGACACTTCCAAGACCTGGCCCCAGAAGGGAGAAAGCTTATGACATGGCTGCACATGTGAAGCATATCTCCATTGTCTGCTCCACATCTCCCACACGTGTCTGGAAGCTACGGGTAGATAGAGTGGAGGAGGGCAGGGACTCAATACCATCTGGAAAGGATTGGAAGATAGGGCAGGATGGTTGCTGAGTGCTGAGTGGGTAGCATTTCTGCCTTGCAGCGCTGGGGTCCTGGGTTCGAGTCCCACCCAGGTCCACATTTGCAAAGCGTTAGTATGTTCTCTCCGTGTTTGTGTGGATTTCCTCCGGTTTCCTCCCACACTCCAAAACATACTCGTGGGTTGTTTAGATTGTGAGCCCCACACAGGGACCAATTTGTCATGCTTTGTGCAGCACTGTGTAATCTGTAGGCACTATATAAATAAAGAATTGTTATTATTATAATTGCGTTCCTGTGTGGTACAAGTTACAGAGAGTTTGTGTGTGTGTAGGAAAATGCCTTTTCTGAGTCCTCCGGTGACAGGGAAGTACCCAGGTCCCTGTCCCAACCTGCAATAAGAGGCAGAGCAGAGGGATCTATTCGATAAGCAGGCCTTATATTTGCGAGATACAGTATCATCATTATCATCTATTAATTATTTATGATCATAATTAATTAATATAAATTTATCTGATTATTTTTGTACTTCTTACTTTTTTGCCTGAAAACCTTTTACCCAACTTTGAATTTCCTTGTCACAAACTGTAACATAGAGACATCTGGTGCTGCCACCTAGCGGACATATTTATGAATGACATCACGCATACAATTAACAAATAAATAAATAAAACACTTCCAGGCCAAACTCTTTCGATGATATTTTATTGAAAAGGTACATTAAAAAAGTACACAGAGATCGAAGCCATCAATGGCCGCAGAAAGAAAATGCTCTGAATGAATGTGCTTGAAAAGGTTCTCACTTGTGCTCCATTGTTCCCAATGTGCTGTGACAACCCAATAAATTGAACATTTTCACGTTACCCTTTGAATGAAATACGTCGCCAGTATTACAATACGTTTAGAAATAAAAAAAGGGACAGATCTTCAACTAGAAATACCTTATACTCTGTACATTATTGCATTGAGGAGCCACGAAAACCAAAGTGGCTTCAATAAA
The DNA here is from genome assembly GCA_019512145.1 of Engystomops pustulosus. Lineage (NCBI taxonomy): Eukaryota > Metazoa > Chordata > Amphibia > Anura > Leptodactylidae > Engystomops > Engystomops pustulosus. The sequence goes on along the minus strand of CM033648.1, from coordinate 72,310,086 downwards.
AATAAAGAAAATAAACCATTTATAAACTTTCAGGACATTTATTACCTCCGGATGAGACTAATGAAATGTTCTGCGTCATCATGGAACTTTCTGGGTATATATTGTATCTCTCTATATATATTAAATATATATTAGCTTTCCTTTATCTGAGTCATAAACTAAAGCAGCTGGAGAACATAGATGATGTCTCTGGATGACAGTCTGTGTTATATGGCTTTTCTAGGTTGGATCATCTATCAAAACTAAAAAAAAACAAAACAAAAAAAACCTAAAAGTTGCATCAAAGCTGAGTTGCCTTCCATTAGTGACACAGCATTTAGATTCTAGAACTATACAAGACACAACAACATTTGGGTCTAGAACAATACTACACGTTCCCTGTAAACTTTACAAGTTGATCACATAGAATAATACTTGATGTCTGCCACTGATTTGGTGTTATCCACAATAAAGCACTTTTTTTTTTTTACCAAAATTTTTTTTAGTCTGTAGATTTTTTTTACACTTCAAGATGGACATTTGGATTCCAAACATGTATTTACATCAAAGGACTGGGAAGACCCCCCGTTTTCAAGTCTGCCAGGAAAAAACAAAACATAATAAAAACCAAAAAAAACAACAACTGCGTTTGCTGATGATACAAAAAAAAAAATATATAAATCACAGACAAAGCTGCGAAAACAATCCTACGTGAGCTTAGAAAGAGCTCGCTTTTCACGACTCCGTCTGCAAGTATTTCAGTGATTGTTTACTGAGCTTTTCGTCATGGCAAAGAATGGCTGAGCCTGCGTGCTCTCTAAATTTTTCAGCGGCCCTTAAAGAGAAGCAACGACAGTGCAAGGAGCTTGTAACGGAGCTGTAGGTTCTAGTCCTTTGTCTAGTCTAAATTACTACCGGCACTAGACGTTTAATACGGTGCAAACAGAATAGAGGCCGTTGTTGCTCGAATGGAGGCGTGTGCTGGTCTTAAAAAGGTAGGGGGTAGTGCGGACCCCTGAAACAGAGAATTGTGGGGCCGTGGTGGTAAGGAGAGCGTGGACGTTACTGCTGCGGCAAGAGGTGAAGAAAAGAAGGTCGGGGTTAAAGGCTTGATCACGTCTTTCTGGAATGCCAATTTTGCCTGAAAAAAAGTAAAAAAAAGCCTGGATTAGATATATATACTCAGTGGCGTAACTTAGAGAGAGACAGGGCCCCCCAGCAGGCTACTGGATGGGGCCCCCCTTCCCACTTAAAAAATATACATATTAGTATACTCACACATGCGAGTAATAATCATATATAAATACACTGTGCAAACACAGCATATACACACACATACAGTGCCATATGCAACATACTCACATACAGTGCATACAGACACCTTATCCAGATACTGCATATATACATCACAGCACATGTTATATATATATTATGCTGGACTTGTGCAGTACAATACAAATATAATGGTGCATATCTGCCATTCTTTATTGTGTCAGGGCAGATGACGGGGCCCCCTGACACTGTGGGCCCCTTAGCGGCTGCTATGGCTGCTACCACTGTAGTTACGCCCCTGTATATACTGCTTCCAGTTATTTAAGTTTTCCTCGAACGTATATATTGGGAACAGCTCTATAGCATCTACTATCTGTGATCACACACTACAAAGATATAACAAACCTCTTGTTATGTGATAATTCTACAGACGTATGTCCGTACCTTTGCTGTGTCAAAGGTTTATTGCTGAAAACTGGGATTATGGATTAGGAGGGACGACTTCCCGAGCTTTCACTGCCTTAGCAATCATAAAGTGAGACTGAGGCGCGGCCGGTTGAGAGGTCAGCGGAGAGACACTGACCCAGGCAGGGGCTAAGGATCTGATGAGGAGGGATGTTCTGGGATGCGTAATCCTGCTTTTGAACAATAAAGCATTGAAGTACCATGCTTGTTTTGGCACCTTTATGCCCATTTTTCCCAAATATATTGTTGACCACATACTGCTTGCAATTGACTCAGGATTTAGGATGCTGTCCTGTTTTTACTAATAAAGGCTTTTCCTTTTTAGTTAACCCCCCGTACTTAGGAGAAAAGGGACATCAGTGGGCTATTATTACTTATTGATATACTTAACTTACTATTATATGGGTGCGCAATCTCTGTTTTATCATATTTAATTCTATAATTGGGGATCCCTTAACCCCTTAACGCTGAAGCCACTTTTCACCTTCCTGACACGGCCCATTTTTTAAAATCTGACATGTGTCTATTTAAGTGGTTATAACTTTGGAATGCTTTAACATATCCAGTTGATTTTGAGATTGTTTTTTCATATGCAACATACTCACATACAGTGCATACAGACACCTTATCCAGATACTGCATATATACATCACAGCACATGTTATATATATATTATGCTGGACTTGTGCAGTACAATACAAATATAATGGTGCATATCTGCCATTCTTTATTGTGTCAGGGCAGATGACGGGGCCCCCTGACACTGTGGGCCCCTTAGCGGCTGCTATGGCTGCTACCACTGTAGTTACGCCCCTGTATATACTGCTTCCAGTTATTTAAGTTTTCCTCGAACGTATATATTGGGAACAGCTCTATAGCATCTACTATCTGTGATCACACACTACAAAGATATAACAAACCTCTTGTTATGTGATAATTCTACAGACGTATGTCCGTACCTTTGCTGTGTCAAAGGTTTATTGCTGAAAACTGGGATTATGGATTTGGAGGGACGACTTCCCGAGCTTTCACTGCCTTAGCAATCATAAAGTGAGACTGAGGCGCGGCCGGTTGAGAGGTCAGCGGAGAGACACTGACCCAGGCAGGGGCTAAGGATCTGATGAGGAGGGATGTTCTGGGACGCGTAATCCTGCTTTTGAACAATAAAGCATTGAAGTACCATGCTTGTTTTGGCACCTTTATGCCCATTTTTCCCAAATATATTGTTGACCACATACTGCTTGCAATTGACTCAGGATTTAGGATGCTGTCCTGTTTTTACTAATAAAGGCTTTTCCTTTTTAGTTAACCCCCCGTACTTAGGAGAAAAGGGACATCAGTGGGCTATTATTACTTATTGATATACTTAACTTACTATTATATGGGTGCGCAATCTCTGTTTTATCATATTTAATTCTATAATTGGGGATCCCTTAACCCCTTAACGCTGAAGCCACTTTTCACCTTCCTGACACGGCCCATTTTTTAAAATCTGACATGTGTCTATTTAAGTGGTTATAACTTTGGAATGCTTTAACATATCCAGTTGATTTTGAGATTGTTTTTTCGTGACACATTGTACTTCATGCTGGTTGAGAAATTTAATCAATATATTTAGTATTTATTTATGAAATAAATGGAAATTTGGCAAAAATTTTGAAAAAACAATGTTTTCCAAATTCCAAATTTTCTACTTTTTGGAAAGTTGGTCATATCACTAAAATAACTTGATAACTAACATTTTCCATATGTCTGCTTTAACTTGGCATCATTTTTCAAACATCTTTTCCTTTATTTAGGATATTAGGAGGCTTATAACTTTAGGTGCAATTTTTCAGATTTTCACGAAAATCAGCAAAACCTACTTTTGGAGGGTCAATTTAGTTAGAAGTGACTTTATAAGGCCCACATGACAGAAACCCCCCACAAATGACACCATTTTAGAAACTACACCCCTCAAAATATTCAAAACAACCTTTGGGAATTTTGTTAACCCTATGAGCGTTTCATGAGGGTGAAAGATAAATGAAAGTGAAATTAGAGAAATGTAATTTTATCTTACTATAGATTCATTGAACACTAAAATTTGCACCTTCACAATGGGTTAAAAAGGAAAATGCATTTTACAATGTTGAGGGCAATTCCTCCTGAGTATGCCAATACCCATTTTGTCACTGTACCCTGCTGTACGGGCACAGGGGGGCACTTGGAATGGAAAGAGCGTTGTTTTGTTTTTGCAGGGCAAATATGGCTGAAAAAGTTTTCATGTGTCAGGATGCATTTGGAGAGCCATAATGGTACCAAAACAGAGGAAAGCCCCAACATGAGACACCATTTTGGAAAGTGCACCCCTTGGAGAGTTTAGCAACGTGTAATTTGTGTATTTTCCCCAACAGGTGTTTGATTCAATTAGGCCCCAAAAGGGAAAAAAGGTGAACATTTTCTAAAAAAAGTCACTTTTACCCCAAATTTTTGTAAGCCACAAGGGATAAAAGATGAAACAACCCCATAAATGTGTAAAACTATTTCTCCTAAGCACAGAACTGCACCACTTTTTCATATAAAGTGTTGTATGGGTACACAGTAGGGCTCAGAAGGGAAAGAGGGGCGTTGGCCTTTTAGAAGCCAGATTTGACAATCATCCTTTACATGTGTCAGGATGCATTTGGAGAGCCCTAGTGGTACCAAAACAGAGGGGAACCCCAACAAGTGTCACCATTTTGGAAAGTGCACCCTTTGGAGAATTCAGCAAGGTGTAATATGTGTATTTTCCCCTACAGGTGTTTGCTTCAATTAGGTCCCTAAAAGGAAAAAGGTGAACATTTTCCCAAAAAAGTCACTTTTACGGCTAATTTTTGTATCCCATAAGGCATTAAAGATGAAACAACCCCAAAAAATGTATACTAGCATTTCTCCCGAGTATAAAATTGCCCCACACATGCAAATAAAATGTTGTATGAGTATGCAGTGAAGCTCAGAAGGGAAAGAGGGGCGTTGGCCTTTTAGAAGCCAAATTTGACAGACATCCTTTACATATGTCAGGATGCATTTAGAGAGCCGTAGTGGTACCAAAACAGAGCGGAACCCCAACAAGTATCACCATTTTGGAAAGCACACCTCTTAGAGAATTTAGCAAGGTGTAATATGTGTATTTGTCCGTAAAGGTGTTTGATTTAATTAGGACTTAAATAGATAAAAGGTGAACATTTTCTTATAAAGGTCATTTTACTCCTAATTTTATATAGCCACAAGGGATAAAAAAATGTAATAACCCCCCAAAATGTGTAAACCTATTTTTCTCAAGTGTAGAAGTACCCCACATGTGTATATAAAATGTTGTATGGGCGCACAGTAAAAGGAAAGGGGAATGTTTGCCTTTTAAAAGCCAAATTTGACAGAAATGTTTGACATGCATTTGGAGAACCCTAGTGGTATAAAACAGATAAGAATCCGAAAAGTGACCCTAATTTTTGAACGCACACCCCTTAGAGAATTTTGCAATGTGTAATATATGTATTTGCCCCTACAGGTGAATGATCCAATTAGGCCCTAATCATTAAAAAGGTGAAAATTTTCCTATAAATGTCACTTTACCCCTAATTTATGTAAGCCACAAGGGATAATATATTAAATAACCCCAAAAAAGGTGTAAAACTATTTCTCCCGAGTGTAGAAGTACCCCACATGTGCATATAAAATGCTTTATGGGCGCACAGTAGAGGAAAAGAGGGATGTTTGTCTTTTAGAGGCCAAATTTGCAAGAAATCCTTCACATGTGTCAGGATACATTTGAAGAGCCATAGTGGTACCAAAACAGAGGAAAACCCGAAAAGTGACCCTAATTGTTGAATGTACACCCCTTGGGGAATTTAGCAAGGTGTAATATGTGGTGTAGGGTAATACACGTGGTGAAATGAGCATTTTGAACATACAGGTGGTTTCCAAATATGATGTGCAATGGAGTCCAAGATGGAAATTGCAATTATTTCTGGAAAGTTCAGTGCCCGTTGTGGGCGCCCCTTAGGTATAATTGGAGGGGTATAGGGAGCACGGGACATAAACATTGTTAAAATTTCATTCTTTTTAACGAATTAATTCCACATAGGTTGGGACGTACCTGTGAATTGTGATGTCTAGTGTATAGGAGTGTAGTATCTCCAATGGACCACTCAAACATTTTTGTCACGTCTGTGAGTTGTCGTCATCCGCTCACTTAGTATATACGTGCATCCCGCACTTCTCTTTTTGGAACCAGACTCTTTATTGAGATCCAACCATCTAGAAGCATGCAGAATTCACCCGGGAAAATGCCTGATCTGGCAAAACCAGGAACATCTAAACCAGAGGTACGGGCCCCGTCCTTCTTGTCCCAATATTAGTTTTCCTAATATCTTCCTCTTTAAACCGGGAGAATGATACGGCAGGACCGTGCCAATTGGAACCACTCGTAAGAGTTGTACCAGAGCGTCAAAATCTGTACCAATGTGTACGTGCCCCACTTTTGTACCAATCTTCGTTTTTCGTAGGAATATCGCCAAGATGTTTGCTCTGATTCACCCTAAGCGTGCCCATTGTGACGACAATCTCTGCTTTTGGCCTGACCCAAATCGACCAGCCCAATAGCGCAAGCATGACAGAGGCGGGGCAAAAACCCCTCTGACCGCAAGGCAAAAGTGGTGGCTTCAAGGAAAACGAGCCCCACCCGCCGCCCCCATCACCGTTGTCTACAGAAATAGTGACCTGTATACTGGACGTCAATAAGTAATATCGCGCTATTGGCTCATCTTGAATGATGTGCCATCAGCAGCGATAAAACTGGGGGGTTTTTTCGTGTAGGGGGGGGAACGTAACCCTTCCGGTCCTGTGGGGCAGATGGATTGGCTTGTCAGGATCAGCCGCCGCTTAGCCTTACCTCGATCTAGTGCACCCGCACCGTCTTAACCCTGAGCCGTTGTTGAGCAGTTCACTACACACCCCCAGCGACCCGTTCTATAACACACGCTCGTTGGATCACAGGCTACTCATCTTCTCGTTATCTTTATTTAAGCATTTAGACAAATACATGGCCTTTTTTTTTGCGAGAACGAGATGCACGTAATAAAAAAACTTTATTTTAGCTGGGGTTTTTTAGCTTAGTTGGAAGCAATTTTATCTTATCTTATTCTAACTGGGGAGGAAATAAATCATCAATTCTTGTTGTGGATTTATTAGCATTTTTTGGGGGAGTTGTTCGCTGTAGCATAACAATTAACTGTATTACTTTATCATAACTGGTCACTACGATTATCGGTAGATACCATCATTTATTATAGTTTTTATAATTTATTTGTCCATTATTGAAGGAAAACTAAATAGAAAAATTGCATTTGTTTTAGTAGCCATTTTTATAGCGGCACTAATTAATGTATTTTTGGTTACGGAGCTGGTTGTAACTTATTTTTTGCGTGAACAGTTGGCTCGTTTTTTGTGTATCATTTTGGATGGCTTGGACTTTTTTCGGATCACTTTTAGAACCTTTTTTGTAAAGCAATTTGATAAAAAGTTTAATTTTTGTGCAAGTTTTTTTTTTATTTTTACCACGTTCCCGAGCGGGTTCCAATTTGATTAGGATTTATGTACGATTTTACGATGCAGCGATACCAAATAGTTTTTTTTTTCGTGATTTAGTGTTTTTTTTATACTTTATTAACTTTTGGGGTTTGTAAAGAGGAATGTGGTGTTTGGGGGGACTTGTCACTTTCTTTTATTTATTATTTTTATTGTAAAAACCATTTATATATTTATTTATTTTTTACTTTTTTTATACTGTTGACTACGACTCTAAGCTTGAACAAGTGATCTCTTCACATTGTTCAAGCTTTTTTTACATCTTACAACAGTGGCAATACAGTGTATGTCACTGTGTAATGTAAGACTGGCGCATAGCCAGTTCTTACAGCCGAGTCCTGCCATAAGGCAGGGACCCGCTTCCGGGCAGATCCATCGTAGCCCCGGGCACCGGCGCCGTCCCGGGCTGCGTATCGAGACAAAGCGACCCCCCCCGGAGAGCGCCGCGTGGGGGGGGTGTCCGTGCCAACGTAATTACACTTTACAAATGACTCTAACAAAATCAAAACGCCGCGGTCACGCCGACCTCAGCGGGTTAGACTATTAACAACACCCGCATCGTAAAGAAATCTCCGATCGCGGGTGGTTAGAGGGGCTGTGTCGCTATACATATTAGCCGACACCCGCAGCTTTGGCGCCTGTTCCCGTCAGAGACCGCGCCATAAGCTTGACGTATTAGTCCTGCATTTTGCGGAAACCACCTCCCGCGATCAGTACTATTACGTCAAATGCGGGAAGGGGTATATCTAGCATGAGAGGTATTCCATACATTCCACTCGATGTACTGCAGAAATGACCAGACAGGGAGACACAAACATTCGATCATACAATGGCTTTAAAGGGGTCACACCCATTTACACATGTTATCACAACCCCAGCACTGCAACAGCGGAGCCATAAGCGTAAGCAGAACCTGAGGTGGTAGGGGTACCCATATAACAACGACATTTAGATGATAGTATTGATGTAAGAGTGGTCCTTGTTAAAATGTACAGAGTGGGTGGGATAGTGAGTGAGTAGAGGATGGGGCTCAGCGGTAGATGTCACTCCCGCTTTACCTGTATCTCTCTCTTTCTCTTTCTCTCTCTAAAGCACAGAAAGAACATAACCTCACCTCCCACCCGACCCTGTTACACTATGCCTTAATTTACAATCTGTGATTTACCAATTCTTATTAATGTCTATGAAAATGATTGTCTTGGTTTTTTTTTTTTTTAACTGTGACACTGTTTTATCTTGTATCTATGTAAATTCCCTTTATTGACTGTTGAATGAGTATGAAGTTGGTTTTTTCTCATCCTACCTGCCCAGGGAGGCATTCGTCACTGCCCAGGGTTCCTAGAGTGTATTTCCTCCCAGTGGGTTTTTCCTCTCCTGAGCGCTGCTGGATGACTCTTTTTGAGTCGGCGGTTGCATTCAATTTAAAGTTTCTGCCCTGGAAGATTAAAATTTCTTCAATGTTATGGCCCTGGCTTTAAAATGGAAAGACCAGAAAATCTCAATAACAACTGTAGTATAAAATTAAAAACAAACTACTCAAAATTGTATTTAAAAAAAAAAAAAAAATAGAATGGGAGGCAAGTCAAATGGGCTTTTGTTATCTGCGCCAGTCTTTTATTTTGCGGTGGAAGGATGCCCTCGGTGAAGGTGCGATCCAGTTTTTTGTTATTGGTGGACTATTTAACTTCTGAGGATGTATAACGTCATGCGTGGTCAACAGCCATGAGCGTTTGGAAGTGGCCACCCTCAAGGGTCGGGTAATGGTAACAGCAGCCAGGGCGGCACTGGTGGGAAGCACACAAGGATATCTTCACTAGGAGTCATTGGTGCCCTTAAAGTGTACTGGCTCTGCTAGAATGGCAGCCAGAGCGTCCGCCCCCCTTTGTTGATGTCTGGGCCGGGTGCTGTATGTCAGCTGCTTTAGATTGGGCAAGCCACAGCTTGCGGTGGAATCCACCCCGTAGCCATGTCACCTGCGCTCCTCCCTGATTGTTTGTACAATTCCTGTGGATTCACAATAAAGTCGTGTGGCACATTTCACCCATTACGTGATGTGGTTGTGTATTATTTTCCATACATCCGTGTTTTTCTCTTTGTCTAAAAAACTTTTTAAATAACAGTTGGGGGTCCATCCCATATCCACACGTCATGAATGATAATCACTTGTCTCAGTATGTGTGCATTCTCGGGACTTGACGAGTATACCTAGTACATGTCTTCTTAGCATTGGATAGTGATAAGTTCAGTCGAGAGGTGTAACCTGAGCTGCTGAGAACCCCAGTGCAAAAATCTTTACCCATATAGAGCACTAACAAACCTCCCACATCCCTGGATTGGAATGGGACATCCAGATTTAAAGGTATGGCCCATGCTGGGTGAAAGTGGACTCACGTCAGCGAAGTTGTCATACATATAGGAAGTGTGCGAGCTTGCCACTATCCCAGCCTATGCAAACCTCATAGAGAAACACAAAAGGTTAATGGAATGTGGTGGAATGGGAAAGGTGACTCTTATTTAATTTCTTTTTTCCTTCGCACAGCTGTGGAGAGCTCAAAGTCTCTCTGCATCATCACGATTCAACCATTTCAGTTTCCTTTAACACATTATGAATTAAATCCGTATTAATGAGTGCTTTCACTCTCAACCGGTGTCCTCAAGAGCCCGACTTGTTATACTCCTTTTTCTTCTTTTTAAACTGAGATTGGGTTAAGTTGATGTGTGTCTAATTATAAAAAAAATCTTTTTTTTTTTTGCCTTGCACACAATCTGTTTGTGGTTTATTGACTCTGTTTTGTGCACTATTAGCTCGTATGGGCTGAAGACGGGTCTTTTGGTGTTGTTGCTCTAAACTCATATCCTAGTTTATAAATATAGTTCTTTGCCTCTGACCCTTACTCTAACAAACAATAAAATGTTGATAACTAAGAAAATTAATGTATACAGTCTTAAAATGCAAGCAATTATGCACCTTCTTCTGAATATTGCAATCGAAAATAATCAAAGTAATTAATGCATTTTACTCATTTTTTTTCCATAACACTTTCCTCACACCTGTGGCACGCAATCTATTGAAAGTTTCTCGGAAATCCATCAGTTTACGGGAATTATAACTTGTTTCATTACTCGGGAGAAGGGGCTTTTATGGTCATAAGAAAAGGGAATTCTAGACCTGTTTGTTAGCGTGTTAGGGGCTAAAAAAATCCAGTTCCAATGTAACATACAGCAGTAAGGACCCCATGTGTTACCACTTATTGAGTGTCTACCTAATATAATTCTGCTCTGCATACACTAGAGGCACATGAGAGGTGTCGTATATCCCAGTTAGCTGTAATTTATTAAAAAAAAATAACCATACTGTAAAGGGACATCTGTCAGCAGTTTTTGACCATACAGAGCTATCTAAAGGTTTGGTAATACTTGTCCTTAATTGTATAATAACCACACCTTTGTGTGTTTGTTAGTGAAGCAGACTGTAAAAATGTGACTGTTCATACTTCCAGGTTGTAGTTGGACTAAAGACATCTGGTAACACGGCTGCGTGACGATCTTATTCACTGACCACTGTGCGCGTCAAGCCCTTTCCGCTTTTGTAGTAGAGCTCTGTGTTGAACACTACAGCAGTCACAGGGTCAGAGGGCTGTATAGTAAGAACCAGTGCAGAAATCCTCACCACACCAGTTGCACAAGTGCAAGCTATATCCTGGAATATAAATGCCATTTTTAAGCGCCCTGCTCACTAATAAAACACCGGGGTATGGTCACAAGATCTCCAGTCCAATGCTAAACGCTGTCTGCAGCTAGCTATGAATGTCAAAACTGCTGACGAATTTCCTTTAAACGGGATAGGGGATATATCATGAGGGACTGCAGCAGCAGCACGAGAGGGGGTTCACTTAACCCCTTCCCGATGGACATAAATAGAACTGCCGTGACAACCGGTACTTCAAATACAATATGTAATACGATTTGGACCTGTACAGTGTGAACACATTCAATAACGTCCTAATATGTCCACACTTCCAAAAATAAACATTTTAACTTCTATACAATGTGACAACTGCAATTGTGCCATCTTCACTTTCCACATTTGAGAAGGTTAGTACTATAAGCTATACATGTAGGCATGGGGGGCCTGGCACAGACTTTAACACTGGCCCACAGTTTCAAGTATGCTTTCTTCCAGACGCGCCCAACACGCTGGTTACCCCACTTATGGGTAATCCGGCATTCCGGAATTTTATTTCTTTGAATATATATAGCATTTTGGAAAAAAGCTTTAATTAAGTCCAACTAAGGACATTGTCAGCACCAAAATGCATCCTCCATTTAATTTTAAAACCCCTATGAATACTTAGAGGGCTTCTTCCCGGTGCTTGTCGTGCGTGCTTGCGACCACATTTCTAATGTTAAATCCCTAATGCGTTGTCCCGAATTCGTCGGGTTGTCCGACGGCCACCGCCCCCCCCAATTTCTGTGCGTGCAAGCTGGGCACTGAACAGTCCAAAATCCGATCTCGCCGTACAGTACCAAAATCCCGGGCATTTCGGCGCATAACGTAAATAGTCCGGAACCCTACGAAATGTGCTCTCCGCGGTCGCCCTTAGTAAATGAGCCCCCAACTGTTCGCAGAAAGCAGTGTCAAATTAACTAAAGATATATTAAATGTAGTCCAAAGTTCATAAAGTCACATAAATTGACACATTTCAGATTTGTAATATGGGCCGTGGTAGGAAGGTGAATGTGCCCGGATGCTAAAGGGAAACCTGTAATCAGCAATTGGCCTAATAAACCACTAGAAGAATATGTCAAGCAGTGTAACACCTTCTAGTGTTTTGTTGACTTTCATGGTCGCATGGTGATGGCACATCCAGAAAATCAATCTTTGTAATAAGATGTAAACTTGGTTTAGAAGTCTGGAGAGGAGAATGCTAACACCCTAAGTAAGGTGGTGAGCCTCTTGAAATGCGCCTCCTTCTCTCTGTAAGTGACATTTGTGCATATACTTCTGACATCTTGGTTAATTGATGTCTCTGGGTGAGACCACTCATTGTTGAGTTACTGGGGCTTTCCTGAAGAGAGCAAGCTTGACTGCAGTTGTTAAACTCCTCCCTCCTTCGTAACTGGCAACATTTAAGATCTCATTTCAAACTTATTTGTCTGGACGATGTCCACCGACACTCTCGGTCATAAAGAACACTGATATGAAGTATGTTCTAGCAGTTGCTTGCAACCATACTGGTAGTGGTTGTATTTAGCCAATTGCTCTTGCTGGCAGTTCTCTCCTTCAAGGGGTTAATAAGGGAATGGTCTGTCCTACAAAAAAAATTGCAGAGCAGTGAGGGAGGGGACAGTGTCGTGTTTAGGCAGTGTTTAGGGGATCCAGAGTTAATAACTCCCTTGTAAGTTTATCACAAGCTGGAGAATCAGTTAAAACTAATTTCTGAGAGTCTCCCCTTTAAACATTCTGACTGACTGATGTGCTATGTGAATGTGGTGATTGAGAATCGGTCTAATTGTGGATCCCAGGATGACTACACAGCTGCCAATTTCTCGAGCAGGAATGAATAATAGTATGACACCATTAGTGAGTCAGCAGTCACCAGTCCACGGCGGCCGCTGCTAATGCTGCCTACCGCCAAGTCATTGCCTGGGAAGTTAAGGAATTCAAATCTTGGGTGTGTCATTGAAACCCGCGCTGAAGAAAGAAAGGCTTTCAAATGCTTCCATTCCTACCCAGCACCATGGAGAAACACATTAAAGAACCAATTGTATGGGTTAGAAGTATTAATTGTAGTGTCAAACCGACGATTCATGGTAAGTCTGGAACAGAATGTAACGTACAAATGAACCGGCATAGGCAATGAAGCACGGATTCTCAGAACCGAAACCCTCGTCAGCTTGTGGAAGGGGGGTACTTGCTAACTTGTACTAAACTTTAAAAGAAAACCTATGCAGCAGTAGTTTTACCGAAGAACCACTTCCATTATGTTGTCAGTAACACCTGTCCAGTTATGTTTCTACTCAGGTCCAGTGTGGTGGCAATCATCCAAAAATCACTTGTCGAAGGTGATGATGTAAAATGGTTTAGACACGTGAAATTCAGGGCGAGCTCATTAACAGTTCTCTTGAATTCTGGATTGCAGATAATCAGTCACAAACAGAGTCCATACAGGGCATGCGTCCCCTACTTATGGACACCCATATTACAGACACTCCATAGTATACAGACGGACCCCTCCTGCCCACTGTCGACCTCTGTTGAAGCTCTCTGTATCTTTAAAATGTCCCAGATTGCAATATCAGCTAAATTGTCTGTAGGAAAGCTTTTATGCATAAGTCTTTCCTTGATTCCTAAGCAGAAAAAATTTGAAACTCCAATTGTCAACTCGGCGGCAAAAAAAAATTGGTCGGGACTACAATGATAAAAATACAGTTTCTGACTTAACCGATACAAATTCAACTATTAAGACAAACCTATCAGTCCCATCCTTGTACTAACCCAGGGACTGCCTGTCGATCAGAGTGTGAGATGCTTGACTTTAGTACAACCATTTCAACCTTCATCACTTTATGTTGACCATTTGTTTATGACTTATAAGGGTACATTCACAGTGATGTTGCGTTGCCAGCCTTGCCTGATTGAACACATGTCGCGCCCTGGAGAGAGGGGTGATGGTGCTTCTCCCCCTCACCCTTCTGTCCAGAAATCGAGTAGCCTCTGTAGTCGGGATTTTTAATACGACCAAAAGATAGAAGAAAGCTCCTGTTTCATGCCCCGTGCCAGTGGTTGCCTGACGGGCGATATAATTCTGTCGCACAAGCGGTCTAGGTTGATTCTTCGGGATGATACCACCACCATACAATCACATGGTGCCTTGGGTACTCACCTACAAACTTGCCGTAAACACGGAATGTATGTGGGCCCCCACATTTATTATTGTATTCCCCAGGACTTCCTACTAATGATAGAAAGAGCCGTATACACCCATGAGCGCACAGCTAAAATGTAACAGAAATTGGATCTGTGCAACACCCTAGACCTAACTCAAATTTCTAATCATGGAGTGTGTGTCCAACTTAAAGATTGAGGCACTGCCCTCCATAGTCAAAAGGTAAATCTGTGATAGTAGATCACACACTAACCGTCGTGCCTCCTAGTGTGCAGAATGCGCATGTTAATTCAACAGACAGGGGTAGGACACTAGCCGTAGGTAGTACTTGAATAGACCCTAGTAAAAATGGAATTCTGCTGGTATATTGTAATGGCTGAGAAAGTCAACACTGTTCTGGATAATGGGGCTGCTGCCACATAAAACAGGGCAAAGATATAATAAACCCGTGCCGCACCTTGAGATAACTACTGGAAAGTTCCAGGGTCGGTGTGGCCGGAGGCTATTTTTCTTGAGGGAGCTATAGGATGGCAGAACTAGTCTGTGCATTGCTGCCTATATGCAAAAGAACTCCCCAAATCACAGGACTGCAAGGCTCTACCCCCATACTTACTTCGGGACAATTCGCCCTTGGATCCTCTGCTCAGCGGCTGGCGTCGGGACCGTATGGGGCGCTAGCCTCTGTCTGCGGGAGCCACTTACCATAAGCACATGTGAACAGTCGAGCCGTAAATACACTAGTCACCGCATACCGGCACGTACTAAGTATTCTAGGGACCTGGGGCTTCCTCCGTCCCATGCCAAACCAAAAAAGGCCCACTGGTGGGGATGTGGTTGGCACATAATACATATGGAAGAGGTGTGATTCTGCTTCAAACAATTGGTCATGTGGACAATCATTGGGTAAAATGTCCTGATGACTGTCATTCCCTTTGAACCATTAATTGTTTCAGAGGGATATGGAAAAGCCTTTATTGGTCACTGGCGAGAAAATAGGGTTGGGGGCCACTCGGTGTCCATGTTTAAGCCATTTGAGGCTGGCTAGCAGTAGCAAATCTTTTTGACCCCAACTCACTGGTGTTTGGCAACCCTCGCAGGATAACTCATGGTTATAAAACGAGAAGAAAGAAATTCCCTACTCATTAGAAAGTGCTTGAAATGCACCTATATGGGAGGCGCTATGATATGTGAGCATATGCCTCTAGAAACTAGCTACAGCTTCAGGGATATGACAGTTCACCTAACTCTCCTGTTGCGAGCAATGAGCTGCCATGTTGTAGAGCAGTGTTCATACTTCACAATGATCGTAGTGTTCTAACGCAACTGAGTACAGTGTTTTCAGTGTCTTCTAAAGACCTCCACTTTTTCTAAATGCAGAACCGCTTGTCAATGTGGCCCTCCTATATACAACGCGCTGATGTGGATCTTCTTTTTTTTTCATTTCTTTTAGAGTGCGGTATCTGGTTCAGAGGCAGGCAATTGTGATTGTTACCGCACTTGATCCTCTGCAGAGAATCACAAAGTAGTGGCATCATCCATCACGCAAGCTATTAACCGTAGGACATCTATAAAAAACCGCTTAGGCGCCCATGGGGAACATGTGAGAATTTTCTTCTTTACATTCTTCCCAAATAATGCCCGTGGAAATGTCATCACGTGAGTACCATTTAAACAAACAATTGCCCAACAGTATGAATGCATACATTTATTTATTACTTTTCTATTGTAAGTCAGTGAACACAAACCGTATGCGTTAGTTTATATATACATTACAATCAGTGAGTATAAATCATGTGGTAGAAGTAGAGAAAAGTACATCAGAAAAAGATTCTATCCTAAACCCCCCATCTAGTCCCCTATGTCTGTCATCGTACCCCCGTCAGACTCACACTCTCAGTAAAATAAGGTCAAATGTATTAACATAGCTAGCTGTGTAATCGTTATTAATAACTGATTTCGGACCGTGGCAGTAACGTACAATCTATCTTATGTTTGGTCTAGCATTATGGTCTATCTATTTATCTGGCGGCTCTAGTTTCATCGTTGTGTGTTGTGTTGTGTCTATCTATAGAGGATGCTGGACCAATTACCCTCAATATAGTCTCAACACGTAACACCACGGTATTATGAGCAGGGCCTATAGCACCAATCACAACTCCGACGAGCACAAGTAATGCACCTGTGCGCAAAATAAGAAGCTGGGCGCGGATGTGATTGTTGCGCTTATTGCCACAGTGCAGACAGGTTGTTGAGGTCCTGTACTGGGGTATCATAGTTGACCTGTCACAATGACTTGTCATCTACTACTTCCCCACACCTAAGACTAGCGTCACTAGTACACAATTGGGGTGGTGTGAACCCCAAGACATTTGAATGTAAACACGCGGCTCACAGTGCGAGACAGAAGGAGAGTTAGCTGGTATGTACATGGCTGCACATGTGGGGAACCTGGTTGTGAGCAATATAGGGTGGTAACACGGTGTGGACGATGGTAGTTATCGGGGGGGGTTGGTATGTGCAAGGGGACACTCAATGCATGAGGGCAAATCTACCACAGTCGCTACTGTGGAATGCTAGAGGAACCTCAATGGGTAAGGCAAACAAAATGCAGGGGGGGGAACACGCCGAGCTGGAGGTGATTCGAGGTGCCGAGATGTACCAAGCAAACGCAGAGCGGCAGAGGGCAAGGAACGCGGGACAGAACAGCGAGCAAGTCACACAACGGCGCAGCGGCCACGTCTCACAGCAGCAACAGCAGACAATTGCTCCTGTATATGCCTGTACAGAATACCTCATAGGACCGCACAGAGGACGGCACAGCCTTACCCCGATACCAAGCGGTAGAACTACGGGAGCGAGGAACGCAAGAAAGCGCAGAGCGCAGATTACAGACGGGGGCAAAATAGAACTGAGCTGTGCTGAGTTGCTTATTGCCACAGCAGACAATGGCTTTCCTGTATATGGTTGCGTACATAATATCCCACTCATTCACCTCACGATTCTTCACATCTCCTCACACCTAGCGTAATATATCTCATTCATAGTAAAGCTAGCAAACGCTTAGAGCCATATTACTGAGTATGCCAGAACATGCAACCAAGTATGAGCTCAAGACGGTCCCAGGCCACACATCAAGTAAGCACATGAGTGCTCTCTGTATTTGTTGCGGTAATAGTGGGATTTTGTGGAAAGCGTAGGGTTTGATAAATAAATTTCAGCTCCAAACTCAATTCTATGACTTCTCCTCGGTCACAGAGATGTTGTCCTCTGCAACAATTTGGTGACTGTAAATTGACGGTGCAGATTCTTTAGCGGACACAACACACATACACACATACACTCATCTTTCTATTTTAGATATTAAACAGATCTGTTGGCTTTAATTTAACCAACATTCATCCCGATACTTGGCCTCCTCCTTCAGCATCTCCGCCTAAACCCGGACTGTTGTTTGATAGGCGCAGAGAAGGCTTGTAGGTGTCAACCTGCCTTCCAGCCATGCCTATTTGATAGGGTGTATATAGCTGGGCCTGTATTGCCTGGTCTGTAGCCTACAAACAAAACTTCCAGGTTCGTTGCGTGAGCTCCTGAATGGAGTACCCATAACCTAACATTTATTGGCACTTCTCAGCTCAAACGAGTTCAGAAAAGGTGACCCTTTGGATAGTTGCGCCAACCACCCTTGGTACCTGTGCTGTTTAAGAGTTTTACCAACTTATATATTCATTCTGTATACCGACATCCACAGAGGTTCTCTCTCCTTCTCCCCCTGCAATTAAGCGGTGTGCAAGTTTTCAACTCCTCGTCCTGCTCCATTAATACTGTGGCCCACATATCAAAAGAGTGCAAATCCACTTGTGCAGTTTGGCCTGTGAAGTGTGCTGAGGGGAGCAAATTCGCTAAAATTTTTCACATGTCTTCATGAATCTGGCGCTCTTGCCCGGCTCTGGAAGTGTGCACCATGTTTTTTTTTTTGGGGCACTGTGTGGAACGCAGCATTGGGTGGGGGCGTCACAGTCTAACGAAGCACTAACGCGCTCATTTGGGGGGGGGGGGGGGGGGGGGCACAGTGTTGGGCTGCACTGACACATGCACAAAACTGGCACAGACCCTTTATAAATACATGTCCATAGCAGTCGCCATTGTAAGTGCAAATTCCGACAGAAAGCACTTCCAATAAATGTGGGCTGTGGCCAATTCTTAAATGACACACATTAAAATGGTTTCTGACCAGCTACAGTTGAACTCTAGTTGTCGGAAATATTTTTGCTGATCTGTGTCTCCATGGTACAGACTACAACAAAACCTTTGTAGTTGTATCCCCCAGTTATTTTTTCTTTCATCTGCTCTCAATTTCATACTAGCCTACACATTAATTTCCAAAAAATAGGGAACAATGAAAGGCCGTTGGTTAGACGATCAAAATTCTAATGACATTGTTCCATTGATGTTTGTTCCTTGGTGTCCACATAATCTGCATAAGAGTTGCAACCATACTTCACGTGGAAGCCGTTTCTTTATCAGGAGCATTTTTTTTGTTCTAGTCTCTATTATAAGTGTAAGGACCACAAACCTCGTATTGTGAAGATGATTTGTCTCTAATCTTCTCGATATTTTTACAGGGTACGTAGGTTTTTTTCAATTAAATCTACTTTTGTCTTACTTGTGAGGTGCAAGATTAAGATCTTTTTCTTATTCATTGTATGGACACGGACATTTTGCAGGTTATTTATGTCAACGTACTTACTCGCTAAAATACTAGGACTGCCGCTGAGTTTTATTGTATGGGCTTCTTTAGGCTTTCATTGGCTTCCCCGCTACCTCCTTCCTTATGTCTTCTCTGGAGATGTTCTGAATGATACAGATACAATCATGTAGTTAAAATTTAATGTAAACAAATGTATTTTTTAACATATAAATACATATAGTTATATATATTCTTAATTCAGTTGATCCTGAATTTCCATGTAGGCTGTACCTCTCTGATTTCCCCAACTATTTAGTAACCAACTATTGAATTCTTCCTCAAATTGTTGATTGACAGATTAAAAAATAGATTCTCTGGTCTTCTTCAACACAGTTTGTGGAGTCGAAGAATCATAGATTTTTGTGAGCTAAATTTCAGAAAAAAATGTAAAAATTAAAAAAATTTTCTGTTTCACCGACTGCAGGCCCTGAAACCTTATCCTATTTAATATCATTTACCTTACCCATGCATTGAGTGGATACAACTTAATTTTCCAATCAGAGAATGGGGGAACTGCCAGTTTACTAAATCAGGGTGTAAAGCGATGCGCGTTTTGGTGGTGGGCATGGGTGTGACATTCAGATTTACTATTCTCCCGCAGAAAAATGGTCTTTAACAAAAATTCTGGCTAGATGAGCCTGTCTACAGTCCCAAAATGGAGTTTCACTAGTATTTTACTTAGAACTCCCTAGAGAGCTCTTAGTATATCCAGGTGATTCACCCATCATGGGGGGTAACTTTGAGACGCGTCGTACCAAGCACATGTCTTAAAGGGTCTTTTCCCCACGACAGAAGTTAGGATCCAAGGATGAGGCCTAACTTGGTGATCAGTGTGGGCTCCCTCACAGATCACAGAAAACGCGTTGTCAGATGTATCCTCCTGTCGCACCATTGTCGTCCGTCATAGTAACGGCTCAGATGTGCGCTGCTAGAACCGTTTTTCTTCTTCCATTATATCTCAATGGAGCCTGACGGAAATTGCCGAGCGCCGCGCTTATGGATCTCCGTCAGCTCCATAGAGATTACTGATTGCAGAATGGGCAACCCGCGCAGCGTCGCTCCATTACTCTCATAGCTGCAACGAGGTCTGGAATGGAGGGTCATGCATCTCCATTTGATCCCTTGTTTTTGTGATCTGTGTGATCTCATCACTGAGACCCCACTGATCAATAAGTAGGCCCGATCACTTTGGATAGGCCCTAACTTCTGTTCATGGGCAAACCTTAAGAATTACCCCGATTGTTCTTAGACTGGCCTTAATACCTTCTATCTTCTCAGATCTAACCAAGGAACCCAAAAGCCATACTTTAATCATATATGTGTAAACAGATGAGGATTTTTACTCCATTTTAATTCATTGATTAGTCCTGGCAGAAAGATAACACAAAGATATCCACAAATGTGATTTCATTGGGGGTGTAAGTGTTACTATAAAAAAGTCAATTCATAGACTGTGAGAGTTCCCCTTTAATAACTTGACATAACAAGATATATGTCTTATCAGCATATGTGCAGTCTAGTCGATTTAATATTTGGCCTGCTGACACTGTGTGCCCCCAGCAAAAACGAGGTTATGACTACAGGGTTTGGCTAAAATGCTTTAATTTACATACCTGCATGTTCAGTTGGTATTCTGAATGTGTACGTGGACAGATCAGCAGATGGCACAATGGAAAGTTGTGTTCTGTAGTCCTGAGACCCCTTTGCTGCACATGTTGAAGTTTTAGAGTCGGGATTCCGGATCTTGCGCTATGGATTAATTGGACCCGGCAACCATTCCTAGCCTCTAGCATTGTCTTGTGTTTAGAACCTTAAATAAATTAAAGCAAAGTGCTAAATATCTTCAGATATTAAAGGGGATACCCACAAGCGCCATAATCAAACCTTTCAAAGTAATAGTTGTGCTTTTGATTCCTTGGAGATTCCCATAACTGAAATCCCTTGACAATACTGAAACAAGCTCTCTGTTCTTTCACGTTAGGGGAAGCTAAGGAGGAATTGAATAGAGTGATGAACGACCCATATGCTAGACAACGGTCCATTCAACCTGGGTCACGGAGAAACCGCTCACTTCTATTAGGTCTATGACTTAAATCGCACCCGTTTGCCATTTGGGCAGTGCAAATGGTGCTGGAGCGCTAGCCATCAGGACAGGACGGAGTTTCTTATTTATTTAACCTTGACGCGATTTTGTGGGCTGATCTGGCCGGCGTGCAAAGCGACTATCTATTACATACACAATATATTCATACCTGCGTATGCTATCTCGAGGGGGATCTCTATATTCCATTACAGTACATACAATGATTCCATTATTTTATGTATCCATCGCACACAAGCGCTACACAGAGCTTAGCCACTCGTCCCTAATGTCCCCATGGGGCTACAACTACTCTTATCAAAACCATCTAACTTATTACACAGTTGGTTTTGGGGCAGGGATCCGCACAAAAAAAACGGTGGAGATGCACACAGAAAACTCCTTTATATGTTAACCTGAATATAGAACTTGAACCCATTGATCCACAGAGGCGCTGTCAAGCGTGTAGTGCGAACCACTGAGCCAGACCGTCCTGCCCACGATACAATGAAAGCCAATCAGGTCAAATACATTCAGAGCTCGCGCGGAGAAACTCAGTATACTCCGGGGGGTGCACATGTCGATACAATACCTGTGTTGTGGGCCATCTAGCTGCGACAAAAGATTGACTGCTACTTTGGCATGTGAAGCAGTACTAATACGTCTTGGCTTTCTCGTTCGTCGGATTCATGAATCGTTGACACATTGCCGTGGTGCTCTTACAATGCTGCCGGTATTACCGCCGTCAACTGCCAACCTCTGACTTGGCTATGAAAGACCTTATACATCCGCCATATATATACTATGCTAACAACTGGCTGCGCTTTATAATCGTTCTTCTTCTCCTAGAAAAGAGAAATATCTTAGAAACTATTTATCCACTGTCCTTCTTCCTCACCAAGTATTTGGTCTAGAGCTTCTATTAGAGGGACATTTGATCATATTACAAACATGCATTACCCAGCATGCTAATTGTATTTGAAATTAAGAATCGTGTATTCTATCCATCAGGAGGAAAGACCCACCATATACATTTGTCTGATTATTCTCTTTTGGTACATCATATCTCCCAGCGTTATGTCACTTTCAGTAATGCACTATACATTTCCTGTACTGAGGAAATAATAGACCCATACCTGTATTTAGAACTTCTAATGTGCCGCGTCATGTCATTTAATATGGTGAGTTCCAAAATCTGGTGAATGGTATAAATCAATATGTCAATCTAATATTGTAGGGCATGCCATGTATTTTATACGGGCACTTGGGAAATTCATCTCCCTGACATTTTCCAGTTTAGAAGGGCAAAAACAGAGTAAACCAAATCATTTTTTGCTTCTATTACTTTATTTTATCGATTTTTTTACTTGCATACTATTCCACAAGCCAGCTTGTATACAAACATGTTTTTCAGCCTGCGGACATAGAATCATTGTTGTTCGATCCCAAGGACAGATCACACTGTACATGAGGGAATCTGTATTACAATTGGCTAGCGACAGGGACTACTCTTTCATCGTATTTCTAGATAGCATGGACTCCTATCCTGTGCATTTGTTCACCTCTTTAAAATCGAACTAACATACAGGTCTGTTTCGAATGGCTCCTCCTACCATTAGAAGCAGCAGAATTCACCGGGAAAATGCTGATCTGGAAAAACACAGGAACATCTAAACCAGAGGTACTGGGCCCCGTCCTTCTTGTCCCAATATTAGTTTCCTAATATCTTCCTCTTGAAAACGGAGAAATGATACGGCAGGACGTGCACATTGGAACAGCTCGTAAGAGTTGTACAGCGTAATCTGTACAATGTGCACGGCCCGCACTTAGGATTTATTGTACAGATTGTTACGGACGCATCGATACCAAATAAGTGGGGTTTTTTCGTGATTTAGTGTTTTTTATACTTTATTACTTGTGTAAAGGGAAATGTGGTGTTTGGGGGGACTTTCACTTTCTTTTATTATTTATTTTTATTGTAAAAAACCTTTATTTATTTATTTTTACTTTTTTTTACTGTTACTGACATCTAAGCTTGAACAAGTGATCTTCTGATCACTTGTTCAAGCTGTTTTACCGGTTACACAGTGCAATACAGTGCCAGTCCTCGGAGCTGCCCAGAAGAGGATCCCCCGGTAAGCGGCACAGGGGGTCCGATCCACAGCGCAAACACCCTTACACGCCGCGGTCATGCTTGACCGCGGCGTGTAAGGGGTTAACACCCGCGATCGGAGCCGGCTCCGATCGCGGGTGTTAGCGCAGGCTGTCAGCTGTACTAGACAATGTACTAGAACGTCCCCGTGCGCTAAGTCTCTAGCCCCAGGGACATACTATAACGTCCTGGTGCGCCTAGGGGTTAATATTCCATGCCAT